>QUSF01000045.1:3122698-3135348 GCA_003676055.1 Chloebia gouldiae | reverse complement strand
GTGGGATTGGCTGTGGGATTGGATGCGGGATTGGATGTGGGATTGGATGTAGGGATGGCTGTGGGATTGGCTGAGGGATTGGATGTGGGATTGGATGTGGGATTGGATGTGGGATGGATGTGGGGATGGCTGTGGGGATGAAGCACTGATTCCTTGGTCCCTGGCAGTTTTCACAGGCCTGTCCTGCAGACTGGAGATGAGGAGCAGCTCAATCCATGGGGATTCTCTGCTCCATCACCTCCCCACACCATCTCTGGCCTCTCCCAGGAAAATCCTTCACCTACTCATGTTCCTTCAGTGCCATTGAAGGAGGAGGGCAATGAGAACAGAGGGCAGCTGCAAACTCCCAGCTTTTATGGCTGAGCCATCAAAAATGGCCTCAAAAATGCCAAGGTTGGATTTTGAAGGGCTGGGGAGCTGCTCAAATACCACCCTGAGTAGCTGGGTGAAGGCAGATGAGGTCTGGGTGGGTTTCTCTGGCCGGAGCCTCCGTGGCAGAGTGGTTTCAGCTCCCGTTCCCATCCCAGCATTTGCTGCTCCGCTCCGACACTTTGATTCACGGTGCCCGGCCACCCGTGACCACCCAGGGAAATGGGAGCTGGCCCAGGCAGCCAGGGCCCTTCGTGCTCCCCCCGGGGGGAGGAACAGCGGCCAGGATAACATCGCTTCCTTTCAGCCAGAGCCCATTTGTCACTGGCCCCTTCCCAGTGACCCCTCCGGGAGGAGCTGCCACTGTCCCCAGCACGGTCAGCGCCCAACCTGGGGGGAGAGGTGACCTCAGAGCCACCTTCCCTTGGCTGGGCTCCCAGGCTCTTCCTGGGGTCAGGACATTCAGCTCTGCCACAGACACAAGGAGTGGCCCTGTGCCTCGGTTTCTCCGTCCTGTTCACTGGGGCCTGGGAGACACAAAACCATCGGCAGTTCCCAGGTGCCTGGGGAGAGCTCCTCTCCAGGCCGGGACCAGACAGGCTCTCTCCCACTTCCCATCTCATTGTCCTCCTCATAAAAATGAGTTCTTCTCAGGCCCATTTCCCAGTGTTTGAGTTTGGTTTGCTACTGGAATCCTCAGCCATGAGCAGCAGCCAGATGGCAAAGGCAGCCTGAGCCAGCATTCCAAGGAGCTTTCCAAGTTTCTGGCTAAGACAAAGACACAATCGAGGACAAATAAACAGAAACAGAGGAGCAGAACGTCAACAGGAGCAGAGCCCCAGGAGGGGGAGCAGGAGGAGGCCAGCCTGGACTGGGGATCAAAGAGGGGAGGCTGCAGCCTTGCCCTGGCCCTTGCCCACCCAGCTCCCAGGAAAGGTACCAGGAGTGTCCTGGAGAAGGATGAACAGCATGGCATGGCCATTGCTGTTTGAATTGTTTCTGGGTTACAGATGTCCTGTGGACAGCAGAATGAAACCAGCCTGTTTTCCTGTGGGATCTATTCCTGGCCCCCTGCTCATCCCCATCCTCCCCCACCCGTGTCTTCTCCCACCACCCAGGGCTGGGCTGGCCCTGCTGAGCCAAGCAGAAGGTGTCACATCAGGGCCCTGACTGGCTCTCCTCTCCACCCAGCTGCTGATTTTTATAAAATCTGTAGAAATTTCATCATGACTGGGACATCCATACTTTGGAGTGTCATTGGAATTGGTCTAGGAGGTGGAGAGGGAGTTAAATCAGATGGATGAGCAGGGAGATTGCTCCAAGTTCCACTGTCAGGAGCCCAGCTCAGCTTCCCTGCAGCTCTGAAATGCCTCACAAATGTGTCTCAGTTTCAGACTTTCTTCCCAGTGTTTTCAAACTTGAGGTCTCCTGGTTTGGTCGCTGTCAAATGTTTTCTTTTTATTTTCACCCTGAGAAACATTTGGTTTAAAAAAGCCCTTTAATTCTATGTCAAACAGCACAACAACTCATGATTTAGGTGGTTTGATTCTCTCAAAAATAAATATTTCATGATTAAAAATTAAAATAAAATAATTAGAAATAAAAAATAAAATAAATATTTTCATTATTCCTTCCCCCCTTTCTTCTTTTTCTTTATTGATTTTTTTTAAAAATCTGCAATAGTCAAAGCTTCAAATTCACTGATGAATCAGAAAGTGCATTTCTCACTCTGCAGGTGGAGTGGCCTGTCCTGGGGTGCTTGGCCCATGGCTGTTGCCTGGCCTGTTCCTGGGACCAGAACACACCCAGGTGTGAGGTATGGGGAACCCTGGGTTTGGGTCTGGCAGCTCAGGGGTGGTGACATTTCTGCTGTAGACACCAAGATGGTGACACTGCTGCCATAAATGCAAATCTTTGTTCCTGGGGCATCCTCAGTGTCAGAGGGCTCAGCAAGGGCTGGGCTGAGGGATGAGAATTGTCTGGGTGAGCCTTGGGCAGGGCAGGGCAGTGTGGGCACCCTGCCCAGGCTCTGTCTGCCTGGGAATTCTGGAATTCAGCCCTGATGTCACCCAGGGTGGAGATCTGTGTCCATCAGTGGAGCTTTCTCCTGGCAGCACCACAGGGATCATCCCAGGCTGATGGGTCTGTAAGGGAAACCATCATCTCCCACCCACACCTCTCTCTTTCCATCCCCTCCAAAGCCACACTCCAGGTTTGGTCCTCGATCCCCTGGGGGTTTGCTGTGGTGTGCATGGAAGCTTCCAGGGTGCTCTGGGTGTCTCCTGAACCCCTGAGAAAGGAGCTCTCCATCCCCAACAGCTCCCTGACCCTTCTCTGGGCAAACAGCACCTCCCAAGCCCTGGGGGAGGGTGAATCATTCCTGGAGCTTTTCCTGCTGTGGAGGTCACAGCCAGACCTTTCCTGCTGTGGGAGGCTTGGCACGGGCTAAGGCAGGAGCAGGTGCCACTCCTGCCATGGGCACAGCCCTGGGCAGTGACCTGCCTGCCCTGGCTGTGTCTGTGTGTCTGTCAAGGGGCTCATGACACTCTGTGACACCCTGTGCCCTGTGCTGTGGCTGCTGGCCCCATGGAAAGGGATCATTCCAGAGCCTGGATGGCCTCACTGCCCATCTGCACCAGGAAAACGGGCACAGCTTCCAGCTGAGCTGGCCTCAGTGGCTGCACCTCTGAAACAGCAGGAAAAAATGTGTACCCTCCACTCCTGGGCTACCTCAAACATCGAAACCCAGATTTCCCAGCATACCTGGGATCACAGCTCTTCTCAAGTTTCCCCACCTGTTGCAGTAAGGGAGAAAAATCATAAAGAAAAGCTTCATAAAATCCAGCCTGCTCTCCTAGAATCAGTAGCTGGTCTTGTCAAAGCTAGCACTTTGCAAATTCCCACGTGAAAACAGTCCTGGTGTGAGCAGTTCATTAACATAACAACCTGTTCCTGGGCAAAAAACAACTGGCACCTGTATAAACTGTTTTCACACCATGAGATAGAAAATTGAAAACTATCTCTCACAAACAACTTTTCCTGCATGTTCACCCCAGGGGTTGGAGTGACCAATCAATACAGAATAACAACTGTTCAATAAAGTAATTGGCAAAAAACTAGCAACCAATTGGAGTCACACACAAGGTCTGTGAACCTGTATAAAATGAGTTATGTGAATAAAGAATGGGCTTTTTCCACCATTAAGAAAATGGAGTCTGTGTGATTTATCCCCATAGCCACCCATTAATGCACTCTAAACTCAGATCCCCTGCTGAGGATGGCCCCAGCTCCAGAGATGTTCCTGCCCCTGCACAGGACCACAGCCAGGTCCTCTATAATCAGACTTTTCTTCATTTTTACAGACATTCACAGTCACTCCAAGCAGGATTCTGCTGTTGGTGATGAGTGGAAATCCTGGGAAATATCTTCAGGGAGCTGAGGCTGATGCCTGCCTTAGTCAGACTCCTGGTGGTGTTACTCTGTATGGTTGAAACTTTCTGACATTCTATGGTGGCACTCTGGGCATTGTGGCTCTCTCAGCTGTGGCACCCTGGTGGCTCCAGGAGAGCTGCTGGACAGCCAGAACCTGTCCCCAAAGCAGAGCTCCACCTCTGCCAAGTGATTCATTTCTTCTGACTTCAGACATGAAATGTATTTCTAGAGAGACATTTACAGAGTCAACCCCACCACCGTGGTGGCTGCGAGGTGACAGTGTCCTGCTGTCCCCAGCTCTGGGCCAGGGAGGGGGCTCCTGTTCCTGGGGCAGCTGCTCTGAGCACGGTCACAGGAATGGCTTCAAATCCCAGCTGCAGCAGAGCTCAGCCCAAGCAAGACAAAACATCCCTTCCCTGCCCCCAGCCCCACACACGGGGCTCAGAGGAGCAGAGCCCACAATCCAGTGGGGTGTGAGCGTCACGCAAGGGGATCCAGACCCTCCAATCCAGACTTTTCCAGCACAAATGACTCCATGATTCCATGAGTCTGTGACTCAATCCCAACCTGCCAGCTGTGTTGGCTGAGATTTCCTTAGCCAGCCACAGGCCCTGGTGTGAAAACTGGAACCAGAATCAGGCCCCTGAGGTGGCCAGGGGTGCTGTGAGCACACAGGGGCAGGGGCAGGGCTGGGGTTTGATGTTCTGGGACCTGTCACTGGTTGGTGAAGTCAGGCAGGGGAAAAGATGGGACCTCTCCCATGGATTTGTACCTGGAGAGCTCTGGGGCTGAGCTTAAATCAGTGAAGAAGAGCAGAGGGTGGGCTGGGGGTGAGGCTGAGAACAGCCCCATTTCAGAAGGGCTGAGGTCACCCTGGGGACAGCACCAGCCCAGGGTGTCCCCATAGGGGAGAAAATTGGATCAGGATGTCCCTGCAGGGGAGGACACCAGCTCAGGGTGTCCCCACAGGGGATTGCCCCAGCATTGGTGGAACCCAGCACGTTTCCCTTTCTGGGGCTGTGCTCTCCTGCCTCTGGAATGGGGGTGTTGCTTTTGGGGCAGTGTTTCCAGGCAGGCTCAGGGACCCCATGGTCCTCTCCTGTGCTCAGAGCATCCAGGATCATCCCAGCAGGACCCAGGGCTTGGCTGGACACTCCTGCTTTTCACATCGTGGGTGATCCTGGCCGAGGTTTGGGCAGGAGCCACCAAGGCCCTGCCATGCCCTGCTCCCTGTTGGCTCCCAGATGACATTTCCCTGGAGCACGGGGCCCAGGGATTTTGGGTGCACTTTGGGATCAGCCTGCAGGAGGGGATGAGGACCCTCCTCACCCCCAGGGATGCTCTAAGTGCAGACCCCGTGACCTCACGTGCAGATGGATCCGTGTCCATCCCAGGCTCCGGGGCCGCAGGAGGGATGCAGATCCCCATGGAGTGGGACACTTCCTTTGGAGTCCCAATCCCCCTGGGTTCCATGGCCTGCTCAGGGCTGTGGTTGCTCTCCCTGGGAGCAGGGATGTCGCTCCAAGCTGAGCTGTCACTGTGCCACAGCCTTTCCTGGGGACCCCACCATGTCAGCCAGACCCTGCACCCTGCAGGATCTGTGGATGCTCCTCCTTTCCCTTTTCATTCAGTTATTTTCTGGTTTTTTTGCATTGTTGGTCTGAGCAGATGTCCCACACATCTGGCCACAGCATGTTTTCTCTGCAGGCTGGTCTGTGCTGCGTTGGTGACACAGCAGCAGGGGAAGGAGCAGGGATGTCTCTGCCACATCTGCACAGTCCAGAGGTTTTGGTGCCTTTGCTGCTGCCCAGGGGCACCCTGTGGCTTGCGGGGCTGGCAGCAGGTCCCAGTTAAAGTGGGCAGCCTCCAGGATTCCCAGTGCCAGGCGGGCTGGGTTTGGGGTGTGGTGCAGACTGATCAGTGAGGCTGATTAGGGCTGAGGTTTGCTCAGTGACCTGGGGAAACTCTTTCCAACTTGCCACGTACCAAAGCTCTAGTGGGAAGTTTTCCCTGAGCAAAGGTGATGATGAAATACTCCTTTATTTTCTGAGTGCAAAGGCTGCACAGCCTCAGCTGCAGAATGGAAATATTATCAGAAAACTACAGATCAATAATCTGTGGTTGCTTAAAGAAAGAGGTAAGTTGCTCTCTAACAAAAATCAATTAGGAGCATACGGTAAAACATTTGATTTTCTACTCTGGAGCAGAGAAGTCCATTTTATGTGAGTGTGTGTGGAAAAAAGAGATCCATTTCTGAGCATCCCTGTGTGTCACAGGCCAGCCCACGCTGTCAGCTCCAGCTGAGGGTTTGACCTGCCAGCCTGTGGTGAGCAGGAAAGGAATTATTGCACAACCCACAGCTCTCTTTTATGGAGACAGCATTGTCTGGAAGCAGTGTCTGCCTCCCTAAATATTCCCTGATAAAGCTGTGGCTCACTGCTGCAGGAGCGAAACAGGAAATTTATCCAACACCTCTGTGGAGCCATGGAAAGCAGAGTGCTGGAAGACTGGGAAGTGTAAAAATCATGGCAAGGTACAAAAAGTCCTTGGCCTGGGCTCTGGGCTGTGAAAACTGAGTTCTTTGCTGACATCAATCCCGATTTGCTGCAGTGAGGTGAGGAATTTGGTGATTGCAAAGACAAATTCCCAAGGAAAATTGTCCTCCCGTGCTGTGGTCTGGGTAATAAAGCTCCAAACCAGATGTCTACCCTCAAAGCAAACAGGGATTTGGATTTTTAGTATATTATCCATCATTTCCAATTATCTGCCTTATCCTTCTGGGATAAGGGAAGGGAGATCCATGAAGCAAGAAATAAAGGAAAAGGAATACATTTATTTATAGAAACAAATATTTATAGAGACATGAGTGTTGATTCTCCCATCTCCCCATCTCTGGGGGAATAGACAGAAAAGGAGATGGGGACTGCTGGATCTTGTTGGAGAGCTTTTGAGGGGTGCCAAGGGGTGTCCTCCAGGCCCCTGCCACTGTGGATGTGCTGCTAAGGAGTCACAGAGGAGCCCCGAGGGGTTTCAGCTGCCCTGGGCAGCTCCTGCACCCCCTGTCCCTCATCCCCTGCAGAAGGGATGGACTGGGAGGGCCCACGTGGGGTTTGGGATGTTTGCAGGATTAGGGGAATTACCCAAGGCTTGCAGGGGGCTGCTAGCAAACAAGGGGGGTCAGCAGGTTGTCAGTGGGAGGGAGGAGCTGTATTTCTTCCATGTCTTTCCACAGGAGGAAAAAAGCTCATCTGAGCTGGAAAAGCCCCTTAGGCTGCTCCTTCTTGGTGGCACTCTCAGGTTTAGGGACACGCAGGAGTTCTGTGCCCCAGGGCAGTGACTCCTGAAGGAGAGCTGGGCCCACAGTGTCGTTCTCCTCCTGCTGGGACCTGCTGGAGGGCTGAGGGTGGAGCAGGTGCGGCAGAAACAGAACTGAAAGAGAGCTGGGAGCTCCCCAGGGCTGCCAGGGATAACTGGTAGGAGAAAATGGGGAACTGCTTCGTTTGGCTCTCTCTGTTTGGGGAAGTGAGAGGGAAAACTGCTACTGCAAGTGCCTGGGGATGCTGAGGAAGGATTCAGAGAAGCATGTGCACAGTTCGGGAGGAGGAGGAGGAGGAGGTTTCCTTGGAGCATGGAAAGAGGCATTCTCAGCCCAGCCCGAGGGTCTGTGGCCCTCCCAGGCTCAGGGTGCCCTTCCCTGCATCCATAAATCCCGGGGTGTGCTCCATTCCAGGGGAGCCCGGGCTGGGCTCCACCAGGGAGCTGCAGAGCTGCTGAGCCTGCTCTGCCTGCAGCCCAGCCAGCCACAGCCTCCACCGCCAGAAAGGGCTTTCCTCCCTCTCGCAGGAAGATGTTCTCCTCCGTTTCCCAGGAAGGTATTTTCCTCCATCTCCCAAGAAGCAGCTTTCATCCATCTCCCACAGAAGTGCTTCCCTCACCTCCCACAAAAATGCTTTTCCTCCACCTCCACTGCAGGTTCTTCCCTCACCTCCCATGAAGACGCTTTCCTCCACCTTGCCCATGCTTGTCCCGCCCATGAGCGGACAGAGGGGTTCGGTGACATCCCGGGGGGAGCAGAGGAGCAGAGGGGCTCCCAGCTCAGCAACTCTCGGAAATGCTGGCATCTTGTGGCAGCTTGGGAAAACAACATTTCTACTGAGGCTGCTGCTCGGAGAAATCCCCGGTTGTTTCGGATGCCGAGGGATGGGGATGGAATTCTGGTAAGCAAAGAGAGAAAAACTGGGCGCATTTGTTCGGGGGAAAGAGGGGACATGGAAGTCCTGCTCCTCCCACCCCCCGACTGCTGCTGCAGCCCTGTCCCTTCAGAGGATGTGGTTATCAAACAACGAATTTCCCAGATGGATTTTGATCCCCATTCTTCCTCCATGCCATGTTTTGCCCCGCCTGTGGTCTCTGGGCTGGGAGGTTGTGTCAATCAGCCGAGGAGCTGAGACCACATGAGACATTTTTCCTCATCCTGGAGATCTCTCTCATCTGATTTTGGAAGATCTGAGGGAGCTGAGATTTGATGGCAGCTCCGTCCCCTCCAGCCAGTGCCAGATAGGGATGAAAAATCTCTGTGGGTTCGGCTCAGCTCTTCTCCAGCTCCTTTTGCAGATGGACTCTCAGCCAAGCTTAGCTGCAGTGCTGGGAATCCTTGTCCAGCAGGGGAAGGGTTGTTCAGTCCCTTGGAACAAGGGAGTTCCCACAGCTGCACTTTCGGGTGGAGTCACCCAGGTGCTCAGTGGGCGCCAAATTCCCTCCCTCAGAGCCCTCCTGGATGCACCAATTCTCATCTCAGAGCATTAAATCACCACAAGCAGCTCCCAGCCTCCCTCTCTGCTCTGTTCCTGGCAGGGACACACCCTAGGATGCTCCAGGAGCTCCTGTGGCCCTCACTGCTCCGAAAAATGACTTGGGGACCTGAAGGAAACATCAAATATTCCAGGGATATAAATCACCTAGGAGAACATCTGGTTCTGCACACTCTGTGTGGCCTGAGGGCACCGGGACAGGAGCTGGGAGAGATCCCAGTTGTGCCCACAGCAGGGCCCTGGGTGTCAGCAGGGCCCTCTGAACCTGACCAAGTGTTGGAGCCCTGGCTGTTGGGAATTTCAGACTTTCTGTGCTGACAGACTCTGACCCCCAGAAGAACACTGCATTGACCTGAGGCCGTGGAGAAGGCTCCCAAAATGGAATGGCAGAACTGGGACTGTGGGTGTGGAGTTTGGTTTGAAGTGTGTGGTTGTAGTCAGGTGGGGTTGGTCTCTTCTTCAGGCAGCACTGACAGAACCAGAGGACACAGCCTTAAGCTGTGCCAAGGGAAATTCAGGTTGGATGTTAGGAAGAAGTTTTTTACAGAAAGAGTGATAAAGTTCTGGAATGGCTGCCCAGGGAGGTGGTGGGGTCACCATCCCTGGGTGTGTTTAAAACAAGCCTGGAGGTGGCACTGGGTGCCAGGGTTTAGTTGAAGTGTTTGGGCTGGGTTGGACTCGATGATCTTAAAGGTCTCTTCCAACCTGGTGATTCTGTGATTCTGTGAATATCATGTGGTGGAAAACTTAGAGTTTGGGGTTTTAGAATACAGCAATATATATGGGGCACTTCTTCTTCACTTTCTTCTCCATGGGTTTGGGTGGTTTTGTGTAGTTGAACAGAAAAATCCACATTGTGGGTCATGGGTGGTTGGTTATTGGGTTAAAAGTGAAAATAATTTAGGTTTCATTTCTTAATTGGACAGTTTGGCCTTAAAAGGCCTTATTACAAAAGACAGTTGGCCATTTTGTAGCTTGTTAGTAGAATGCTGTAGAACTCATGACTTGTGAGTAATAGATATATAGAATATATAGATAAGAAATAATAAACATCTAAACTTGAACATGAAATTCCATCTTGAGAGCTTCAATCCCAACCTTGACAGAAGCAGGAGAAAGAAGCTGGACTCTGGCACACAAGAACGAGTTCCCTGTCAGCTCCAATGGGAGTAAGCTCTGGGAGTTAGATGAGTCCAAGGCAGGAGCACGGGGAGGGGACACACGTCCCACCCCCAAGGCACATCCCAGTGGTCAGCAGCTCTCCCAAACCCTGTCCCTGCTCCTGTGTCCTGTCCGGGTGAGCTGAGCTGTGGCTGGGGCTGTCCCACCCTGGTGCTGAGGGATGTGAGCTCAGAAAACCTGGAAGGGATGAGGCAGCCTCTGCTGTCCATGCCTGTCCTGGGAGCCCAGCAGGGCTGGGACCAGTGAGCTCTTCCCTGCTCCTCCAGGAGGATGGGAAAGAGGCTGGAGGAGCCATGGATTAATAGGGATTGGGGGAGTTCTGGGGGAGGTTTCTGCAGAACTTCTGCTGGTCTGGCAGCCGTGGGGGTTGGAAGGACCAGGGTGGCTGAAGGCTCCCAGGGACGATTTCTTGTGTGCATTGGCAAAACATGCTGGGATGTTTTTCTGGGAAAAACAACCAACTTCCAAGGAATGTGCTGAGGGAATGTTTTCACAGCCACAATGGGCTTCAGAAGATGATGCTTGTAGAGAAAAGACCAACTTAGGGTTCATCAACTGCAACACTGGAGAGAACAGAAACACTGGGGGGCAAATCCTTCTGTGAGTGCTCTGTGCTTTGTTTGAGGGGGGAGGCAGCCTGGGAGCCATCCTTTACCTAGAGAGGCTTCTGACATGTAAGTCCAGCTCTAAATCACTTCCTCCTTTATTAGAAATAACCATTGGCACAAGCTGCCACGGGAAGTGATGGATTCTCCATCTCTTGAAGTCTTTAAATCCAATCCGGATGCCGCTTTGGAGGCGATGTGGAGCCAGGCAGAGGGGCTGGACTCATCTGGCCTGCGTTAGACGGGAAGGCAGCCTGGATAATCTATGGTCCTCTCTGGCTCCCAGGGCGGTGCAAGTTCACATCTGCAGCCAAAGTGGGAGGCTCCTGACGTGCCTTTGGCAGAGCAGCGCCCTGGGGTGCGGGAAAGCCTCTGAACTGCCTGCAGAGCCCCCGTGCTGCAGATTTCTCCTCACTGGCACCTGAGGCAGCGTCGCTTCCCAGGAAATGATCTCTGCTCTGCACTTCACTTGGTTCACTCTACCCCCAAAAGCCTCCAAATGTTCCAGCTTCCTGCTCCCAGCTTGGGCACTCAAAGATTGCCAAAGGTTCTCCACTATCCCTCCCCTTCCCAGCTCTTCAGCACCGGGGCAGGCTCTCCTCCAGCCTCTCATGCCAAGCAATCTCATAATAATTAAACTTGAGCTAATTACCGCAGCAGGGGAAGCTGAAGCAAACCCCCCAGCCCTGCAATAGAGTGGACAAAAGGAGATGATCTTGGAGAACTTATTTTTGGCTCTTTCCAGCACTTAGAAGATGGATGTGGAAAACAAGCCAGGAAAGCCAGGAGGGAGGGAATCTACTGAGCTCAAACTGAAGATGAAAATCTGGATCCAGTGACTGTTCACAGTGACTTTGTGCTCCAGGTCTTACACAGGTGAAGCCAAAAGCACAGAGACCAAAGTCTGGGAGTTTGGGAGATTTAATCCTTGGACATGTTTAACACGATTTAATAGGAAAAGAGCATATCACTTGTGACTTCTGCCTCCCTGGAGGAGAAAAGAGCTTTTGTTCGGCCCTGAGACTGTCTGCACCTGCCAGCCTTTGTGATGGAAGGTGGTTTGTGCTGCTCTTGGCTGGGCAAACTCATCCCTCCCTACCTGGGGAGGAGGGCGTCTCCATCCCCCATCTCTGCCCGTCACAGGAAGTTCTGGGGCTCCAGCCCCGTCCCTGCTTTTCCTGTGAGGTTGGGCGGCTCCAGCCTCATCCCCATCCCTCCCCTCCCGGGGGCTCCATCCCCATCCCCATCCCTCCCCTCCCGGGGGCTCCATCCCCATCCCCATCCCTCCCCTCCCGGGGGCTCCATCCCCATCCCCATCCCTCCCTTCCCGGGGTGTCGGTGGGCTCCAGCCCCATCCCCATCCCTCCCCTCCCGGGGGCTCCATCCCCATCCCCATCCCTCCCTTCCCGGGGTGTCGGTGGGCTCCAGCCCCATCCCCATCCCTCCCTTCCCGGGAAGTTGGGGGGCTCCAGCCCCAACCCCCCCGGGCCCCGGGCTCCAGCCCTGCCTTGCAGTGCGGCCGGACGGCGGCAGGCGGCTCCCAGGCTGTAACAAACCCCAGAACACAGCGGAGCGGAGAGTGTCACTTCAGAGAAAAGCAAAATGTGAAGTCTGTGCATACATTTAGCCCTAGGAAAAAGGAAAATACAGCAAAAAATAACGAGAGATGCCGGGAAATGCTGCAACTGATGAGACGCACCTGGAGCGCTCCCGTCTTTGCTGCAGCTCGAGGCTTTTCATGTAGGATTAAGTCTTTAAAGTGAAATCGACAGTTTAAAACTGCCTTAAAGAGCTCAGATCCACCTGAACCTTCCAAACAAGCAGCTCCATCAGCGGAGAAATGCCTCTACACTTGCTCCTCTTTTTCCTTTAATTTGAACAAAACCATAACGTTTTAAGCCAAGCGCTCATGCTGATGGATGAGAGCTTGGAAGTGGCACTGATGGAATGCTGAGAGCAAAGGGAAGGGAGGCGGAGTAAAATGTGTTATTTCACTACCCCCAGGGCAGAGAGAGAGAGAAAGAGAGAAAAAAGAGAGAAAGAAAGAGAAAAAGAAAGAAAAAAAAAGAGAGAGAGAAAGAGAGAGAGAAGAAATGGAGAAAAAAAGGGGAAAAAAGAGACAGAGAAGAAAGAGTGAAAAGGGGGAGAAAAAAGAAAGAGAGAAACAGAGAAAGAGAAAGAGAGAGAGAAGAAAGAAAGGAAAGAAAGGAAGGAAGGGAGGAAGGGAGAAAGAAAGAAAAAGAAAGAAAGA
>QUSF01000045.1:3057361-3116431 GCA_003676055.1 Chloebia gouldiae | reverse complement strand
GAGCGATGCTGGAGCGATGCTGGAGCGATGCTGGAGCGATGCTGGAGGGTGGGGCAGGGAGCAGCCAGTGTGCCCGGCCAGGGGCAGTGCCGGGCTCTGCCAGAGCCGTCGGACACGCTGCCCGCGTTTGACACACCCTCGGGAGCAGCTCTGCAGTGCTGCGGGGCTGCTGGGGCCAGGAAGACGCCGGGCTGAGGCTGCAAGCTGCGGGGAAAGGTTCATGGCTAATGGCAATGTGTTGCCATGCTGGCCCCAGCCCCCAGTGCTGCTACAGCGGCTTTGTGGCAGAGCCCTTCATGACAAACGTGATGAGAAACCCCAAGGGACAAGAGGGGCTCTGCCACCACCTAACTGGAATTTACTTAAAATGAGCAAATCCAGCCCAACTGGTGCTAAATCTATTTAAAAAGCACAACTCTTCCCCCCCCATCCCCCAGCCCTCACAGGAACAGGGATGCACACTCCTAAGCAACGTTTTAGGGCAGCAAATAAAGTAGCATTGCTGGCCCCCGAGCCATGCGGCTCCTACGGGCAGTGCAGGGCTCCTGCTGCTGGCTGGGCGCGGGATGCCCGCGGCTCACGGCGGGACGGGCTCGGCCGGGTTAATCCGAGCCCGATCCCAGATGGGAAGCGAGATTAGCTCCTTCTCCGTCATCGCTGCCGGGCCCGGCGCTCCTGACAAAGGCCCCGGGGTGAGCCTGGTGCTGATCCAAGGAGCCAATTTTAGAGCCCGCTCTCCGCAGACAATCTCCGATTGTTTGGGCTGGTTTGAAGCTTTTCCCAGCCGCGCCGTCATCGCATCCTGTGACTTGGCAGGAAAGACCTCTGTGCACAGCCCCCGCTGCCAAGGAGCCCGCGAGGTGTGACAGCGTGGGTTGCACGTCCTTCTAGGGGCTGCTGTCCCTCCTGGGGGCTGCGTGTCCCCCCCCGGGGGCTGCACATCCCTCCAGGGCTGCACATCCCTCTGGGGACTGCACATCCCTCTGGGGACTGCAGATCCCTCCAGGGGCTGCACATCCCTCCAGGGGCTGCACATCCCTCCAAGGGCTGCACATCCCTCCAGGGCTGCACATCCCTCCAGGGCTGCACATCCCTCTGGGGGCTGCACATCCCTCCTGGGGCTGCAGATCCCTCCAGGGCTGCACATCCCTCCAGGGCTGCACATCCCTCTGGGGGCTGCACATCCCTCCAGGGCTGCACATCCTTCCTGGGGCTGCACATCCCTCCAGGGGCTGCAGATCCCTCCAGGGCTGCACATCCCTCTGGGGGCTGCATTTCCCTGTGGGCTGCACGTTCCTCCGGGGCAGGGGCTCTGTGGTCTCCGTGGAGAAGGGAAGGACAGGGAAGGGCAGGGAAGGGCAGGGAAGGGCAGGGAAGGGCAGGGAAGAGTGGGTTTATCCAGGCAGGGGATGGCCTGAGACTGGCAGGGGACCAAGCACAGATGTGGCAGCTCAGGGCCACCCACACTGGTGTCAGGAATGCTGCAGGTGGGTGGAGGTGGCTGCAGCTGTGGGACACCCTGAGGAGTTCAGCTGGACCATGGGATACTGGAAGGAGCAGGGAATTTTCTCCCGGGCTGGGGGAAAAGCCAGCACAACAGAGCACAACTCCTCTTTCTTTTTCCTGCTAAATAACTTTGGTTTTCCTCCTCCACGACCTCCCTGTGCACCCCCAGCCCTGCTGCGCCCCTTTCCCAGCCCCCCTTCACCTAGGCAGATCCAGCCCTGCCTGTGGCTTTTCCCTCTGGCTGTCAGCAGTTCTGCCAGCCCCCTCTTGGAATGGGAAGTGGCCAAAGCAAGCAGAGATACCTGAACCTGTCATCCACCCACTCCTTGTCTGGACTCAAGATGTTTCAAACCTCCCCCTTTCTATTTCTATCCTTATTGTCATCCTCCTTTGAGAGGAAGGTCTATTATTCCCCTCCTCCTTTTCTCTCTACAAAAATGGGACATTGTTTCTTTTTTCTTTGATTTAAAAGCCAAAAACAGTTATAGGAAACTGTTAAGCAGATGTTTTACAGTATGAACCTAGAGAAAAAAAATTAAAGAAAAAATAAAAGCTCTTGGATTTTGCTTGAGGAGCTAAATTTAGCCTAATACTTCCTCCCATTCAGGGTTTGTGTTGGCATAGGCAAGGCGTAGGTTTGAGCACTTTGATTGTAGTATTTATTTCTCTCATTTGCTGCATCCCTGAAAAGCTGGAGCTAATGAAGCTCATTGAGGGAGGAGGTGAATCCAGCCTATGATGGGTCTCAGCGAGGTCCCTCAAAGCCCACAGGATGGGATTGAAACAGAATAATTCCTCATCCTGTTTGCAAGGCTTATCTGTGCCCATGGCAGTGCCCGGGGGGGCCAAATGGGATAAAACTCCCAGTCGAGGTTGGTGAATTCTCAGGGGCAGATTTACAGGCACTGAAGGAGCCAGTGCTGGAGCCCCAGCTCCTCTCAGTGTGCTGGAAATGGCACTCACTGATTTCTGGAAACAGCTTCGGTCATCACTGCCAGAGGTCACCCCATAAACCTCCCCCAGGCCAGGCTCCTGCTGACTTCAAAAGGCCGAGGACGGTACCAGCTTAGTCCTTCTGAGCAGGGCCAAGGACAAGGACAATGTTCCCAGTGGGGGGTGCTCCTCCTGCCACCAGGAGCATCACCTGGATCTGGGGCCCTGCACCCAGAGCTGGGGCTGTGGGGGGAAATCCCTGCAGGGGTGGGAAATGCTGGCCAAGGATGGCATTTCCCCCTGGGAAATCCATTCCCTGCCATCCATGGGCACCACCATCCCCAGTGCCTACTTGACATGATAGATCCATGTGGAAAAAGGGAGGAAAGTCACTCCCAAGGGACTGGGAGGAAGCTAATGCCGTGTCATCACTGCCTGGTGAGTGCTGGGGCGGCTCCCATCGGTGATGCCTTGTCAAGGCTGCCCTAGAACAGAGACAAGACAGAGCTGAAGAATTAAGTAGGGAGTTCTTAGGAGGCCTCAATAGATCCACCTTGGGCAGCACAAGAGCCCAGCCAGGGCTGCACCCAAGATGAACCAAAATGGTCCCAAAATGCACGAGCGCTCCCGGGGGCTCTCCCTGGGATCAGCTCTGCTCCATTGGCACCTTGGAGTTCATTGTCCCATTCCAGCTCCAGCCCAGGCAGTCCCACCCTGCTGGTTTTTCTCTCTCCAGCCCACGGTGTTTGTGCTGCTGGGCTGAGATTTGGATCATTTGTCCTTGGTGCCCAGCTGGAGCAGGAATTGTTTTGTCTCCTGCTCTGTGCAGAGAGCTCAGCATCCCCTCATGTGAAGCCCAGACCCACACACTGAAGCAGCACAGAACCTGAAAAATATAAAAACTGAACCTGATGCATCATCACCTTGGAGCAGGAGTGACAGCCAGGACGCTGCTCCATGGCTCCTTCCATCACCCTTCCTGTGAGCCGGGCTCCCCTTCTCGCCCGCTCTCAGCCTGAGCCACAACTTCCATATCCCACTGTGGGGCATCCAGCTGGAGCTGCCAGCTGTGCCTGGGAATATCCAGGGCAAACCTGGGGAAATCCTGCAGCTTTCCATGGGTTGGCACTCTGGGTATGTGCCCAGGGGTTGGGTTTGGGCAGAGACCCTGCAGATAGAGACAGACGGGTTAAGCTTTGGAGATTTGGATCAGGCCGCCTGGAGAATCCCTGGATGGGGCTTCAAGCCACCTGGGACAGTGGGAGGTGTCCCTGCCCATGGCAGGGGTGGCACTGGATGGGATTTAAGGTCCTTTCCATCCCAAACCATTGCATGAGTCCATGACTCGCCAGCAGATGAAACCCAGGGTTATTCAAGGCAGAGAAGATTCCTGTTAATGAAGATACAGATCCACAAATTAGCCCAGAGATCCTCTGCAAACATCCTTGTCCCAGTGGAGAGCCAAAAGGGGTCAAATTAAAGTCTGTGCTTGCTCTCTATTGGGAGTTTTCCATCAGGAAAAGGCACACTGGGATCTTATTTTTGGAGCTGTGAACCCAGAGTGTCTCCCTGGCATGGGAGGTGGCTGTGGGCATGGAGCTCGGGACTGAACGTGGCACTGGGCATCCCCAGCAGGGATCTGAGCTGTGCACTGGCAGTGGGAATACAGCCTGTGCTTCCAGACATTAATGGCTTGTTTGTTGTCTAAGAGGGTGGAAAACCAGAGAAAATCCGAGGCCCAAAGGAGCTGTTTGATTCCAATAGGGCACTGTTGGTGCAGCCTGTGCTGGAGAGGCAGGCAATTACCAAGGCAAACTGCCCCAAATCCAAGGGCTCGGCTCTGGGGGGCTGGCAGGATAAAGCTCTGATTCATGGGCACATCTTTGGCTCCTTTCTTTAGGATCTCTGCATGTTACACATGCAGACAAGCAGGAATGTCACTTTTTCCAGACTGCTTTTTGCATAAATTAGGATTGTTTGCTGTTTGCTGCTCACCCCGCCGTGACCCCTCCCTCCAGCCCTCCAGCCCCATCCCCCTCCCCTGCTGGAACCCCACAGATCCACGCTGGCTCTGGAAGGGGGAAGGCAGGCTGGGCCATTCCCAGCTGCCTTTTTTAGGAGCTGCAGCGCGGGTGGGCAGGTTAGTGAAGCACCCAGAGCGAGCTGTAGGACAGCGAGAAGGGTTTTCCCTCTGCAGGGTGGGTGTGCCTGCCCCCGGCATCCCCGAGGACGGAGCCTGGGATAGGATCGTGCCTTTGGTTCTGCAGCGCTGCCTGGGAGATGTCAGCCGGGATCCGGGAAAGCTGCTCGGCCTCGGCAGCGCTGATAAATGGGATGCTGCTGCTTCCCCTCCCACCCACACACTTCCACTTTCACTTCACATGTGGGACCCAGCCCTGCAATTCCCAGCCCGGCCATAAATAACCCCTGCAGCACCGGCCAGCCAGGGGACAGCGAGCTCTGGGTGTCCTTCATGGAGGGGACATCACACCCTGGGGGTGTCACCTGTGTCCTGTTTTCCTGCCTGAGCTCCCTGACAATCGACAGAGGAGAATCTGTCCAAACACCCTGGGTGCAGCTCAGGAATTAAATATGAAAAGACACAGCTGTTCCCAAAGCCTAATCCTTGTCACAGACAAACTTTCCTTGACCTGGAACTGTGTGGAAAATAAACAGAGAGGTAAAGGACATGTTAATAACTCATTTCCACAAAACCCAGCCTCACTTTTCTGCTACCGGAATTTTTCCCTCTGCTGCTCGCTCCAGGAACAAAAAATGTTTATGAAGGTACAGATCATCTTGCATTGGTTTGGAGATGCAAATGAAGCATTGAAAAATGTCCAGTTTCTGTTCCACTGGGAACATCTTGCACCTGCCCTGCCCTATGGAGAAGTAGGATAACATCTCCTGAGCTGAGTGTGTCCCTGGCATTGCTGGGTGGATGGTGGGACCCAGGAGGGCTCAGCTCCCACCTCGGCCCTGCTGAGCTCGTGGCACCAAGCACGGAACCCTCACTGTCCTTGTGTCTGTCAGCTGATGGAGAACACAAAGGTCACTTTGAGATGGGAAAAGGCCTCAGGAAAAGGAGAATTTCCCAGGTTTATCAGCTCCCCATGGAACCCACCACAGAGAAATCTCTTCATTCCTCTGTCATCCATGTCCTTTCTCCTCCTCCTTCCCACACAGTGGCATTCTTGGTGGGAAGAGCTGTGAGCCATGGAAGGAGAGCCCAGGGATTCAAAGGATGAGCTGATCTGGGCTGGAGTGGAGCCATGAGTCCTGAAAAACGGAGATGTAACCTGGGATCGCTCCTGGGGAGCAGGAACTGGTTCATGGCTCCAGCTGAGACCTGTGCTGGCCACTGCTCCTGGGTGTCCCTGCCCTGGGGGAACAGACCCCATGAGGCCTCCAGGACCGCCCTGAGTGAGCCACGTGCAAGCCCTGGGCTCAGCCTCCGCAGCTCCTCCTCCAGATGCTGCTGCAACCCCCAGGTCAGGGAAAACGGGTTCCTTTGGGTTGGGAAACTCTCTGTGACCATCCAAGCGTTCTCCCAGCACTGCTAAGGATCCACCACTGACTTGTCCCCAAGTGCCACACACACTCTGTTAAACCCCTCCAGAGATGGGGCTCCATCCTTAGGAGCTTTTTCGCTGCTCAACCCTTCCCCAATAGTTTTGGAGCCGCTGCTTGCCAGGAAGGAGGAATTCCAAACCCAGGACACCGTAGCCACCACACTCTGCTGTCCAGGCAGGGCCACAGCCACCACAGACAGCCCTGGGGACACAAAGCTCTGGGATGTGCACTGGTGTCCTCAAAGAACCTGCAATAAGGAGAATTCCAGCCTCCTATTCATTCCCATCCCAGCTCAACCCTCATAAGCTGCTGATTATTTTCTGGGTGGGTTTTGTGTGACATTCTCAGTGCAGCGCTAATCTCAATTTTTTGAACAAGAATCTGCAAAGGGAAGCAGTGAAGTGATCTCAATTCACCCCCTGCATTTTTACAGGGGCTTGAGAAGCAGTTGACTTTTTAAAAATGTCATGATTTTTATCAAGGCTTTGAATTCCACCCCAGCAAGATGCAGGGAATATTTTAACAGATAAAAGAAAATAAAAATATCTCTTGGTTTTTTTTACCCCCAATGCTAATAGTAAGTTAAGTAATAAAGAGCAAGTGATTAACTGGCTGTTGAATTGGTTTTGAAATCTGGCCAGATGTGTTCGAGCAGGAATTGTTGGCTGATAGCATTTTTATAAATCTGATCTCTATTTATGTGCCAGCCTGGGAAAAGAACACTTCTGAAATCTGGCTTTATAGTCCTCGATTAAATGATTCTGGATGAGGATTTTAATTTACAGTTTGAAGAGGGTGTGTGTGATGAAATCCTCGCTGTTTTTTTTGTCTGAGTGTATCAGACTAATCAAAGATCCTTCTTCCAACCAAGAGGCCAAATTCTTCTTGCAATGGGAGAACTTGTGAGTAAGGACTGATTTCCCAGTTAATGTTGACAGAAATGAGAATTAATTTACCTTGTTCTTGCAGCTTTCAGGACTTCATTAATGGTGTGAGTGGGCAGGCACTTGCACAAGGAGTTTGCAATGAAAATGTTCACACTGGCCTGCAGAAAAGGGATTGAGTTTTGTGCTAACTGTGCAAAACCCACAAGTTTGCATCTCAAGGGCTCAGGATGGAGATGTTCTGGTTGGAACTTCTCCGGAGATGTTGCTTAACAGCAGAGTTAGAGCTGAATGGAAACTTCTCACTTCCTCTTCCAGAGTGAAAATGTCACCGAATCTCTGAATGCCAGAATGGATTGGGTGGGAAGGGCCTTAAGGCCCATCCAGTGCCACTGCTGCCATGGCAGGGGCACCTTCCCCTGTCCCAGGCTGCTCCAAGCTCTGTCCAACCTGGCCTTGGGCACTGCCAGAGATCCAGGGGCAGCACAGCTGCTCTGGGCACCCTGTGCCAGGGCCTGCCCACCCTCACAGGGAAGAAAATGTTGTTATTGGTGGGATTTTGGGTTTTCTCACCTCCCTACACATCCATGTGTTTTTATCCATGTGGATAGATATGAAAAAGGACTTTTTCCCCTTGCCATTTCTCACCCAGTCCTGACACCTTCATATATTCCCTGTTTAAAGCCTGTTTTTACACAGATCTAATCTCCCCTAGAAAAGTGGGATAAACCATGGATGAGGCAGTTCATCACAATTATGGTGGTTGATGTGGAGGAGATCCACGTGCAGCAGCTCCCAGCCTAAAAGAGCATCATAAAAGTCACTTTTGGGGCAGTTTAAGCATTTAGGATATTCCTGTGAACCCCAATTTTTTCTGTTTTAGTGCATATCCTGCACCTGCACATCCAAGGTAATGGACATCCAAGATCTGAGCTCCTGTCTGATCCCAGAGTAGAAAAAGCTCCTTCTCCTGTCTGATCCAAGGGTAGAAAAATCTCCTTCTGCTTGCGAGGGCAGAAATCTCCCCTTAGCTCAGATATTCAGCATCCTCAGGCTCTATACAGGAGGGAGTTCATCGGGGTTGGTCTAGAGGGATGAGCTCTGGTGCTGTTCCTGTTGGCTTTTGAGGCCAGGCAGCTCCAGAGGATGTCAGCAGCTGGGTCCCAGCTGTGCCCAGCTCTGGGACCACTGAACATCTGGGCACAGGCTGTGAGTCACGCCCGGGTTCTGAGCAGGGGCAGAGGGAACATCTCCCTGGGCAAACCTGGCATGGATTTCCAGGCACAGGCAGATCCTGATCTGGCTGTGTCACCTTCTCCCAGGGCAAACACTGGGAAGGTTCCTCCAGCTCAGGAATCCTCATTTCACTCTTTGCCCTGAGACAACACTAAAAGTAGAGACTCAGGTGCTCAGGATCATTTTGTTGGTTCCTTCTCTGTTTTCCCAGAGTGAGATGGAAATGGTGATCCATGAAGGGCTCAGGAAACTTCTCCCCTTTAGTGGTTTATGATCCACAGGTAGGAGCACAGGAATCTCTCCCTGTAGAGGAACCTGGGGGCTGCAAGGGAGTGGAGCTGGGGTAGGTGACAGTGGGTGACACTCAGGACTGGGCTGAATTTTATCCAGATGATCCGTGCTCCCTTCCCAGCTCCAGCAGACAAACCAGGAGCATCTCCAGGTGCAGCCACCCTCCAGTGCTGATGCTGAGCTCCCACTCCAAGTGGTGATGAGGATTTCTCAGGTTATTGGGAAAGGGGCTGTTTCTGCTGACACCAGTGTGCTGCACCTTTCAACAGGAGCCTGAGTGCCCCCAAATTTAAGCGGCCTATGAGTGCAGAACCTGTGAAACATCCCCAAGACATCTCCAATTTGGTGAAACCATCAATAACTGCTGCAGAGAAACATTAAGGGATTGCTTTATTTTTTATGAGCACGGAGCAAACCCAAAGCAGCTGCCATGGAAAGTGCAATGACTTTATGATCAATTCCATGAGCTGCCCGAAATTTAACCCTACTTTTTGTGGCGAGCTGAAGCAACTGGTTTAGGTGACTGATGTGACAGCACTGACCCTGAAACCAGGCAACCACGTGGAACCTGGTGATCTTCACGGTCCCTTCCCACCCAAAGCATTCCATGACTCTGTGATTCCATGTCCCAGCCTCCCAGCTGGCTGCACAGCCACTCCACAGAGCTGTTAATGTCTAGATTCTGCATCCCAGCACCCTCCTGAGCAGAGCATTCAGGCAAGGACATCTTGCTTGCAGCTGCCAGCAGGGTTATCCCAGGAAGAGTTGCCCAGCTAAAAATTGATTGCTGAACACATTCCACTCCTTTGGAGCTCAGATGTGACAGAGCCTTTGTAGCAAAGCCCAGGAGGCTGGAAACCTTCCTGGGGAGATGGAACCCTGTAAATAATTTCCTGTGTTAAAACAGCTACAAGAGGGGGCTGTGCCTGGCGAATCCAGCAGGTAATGGATTTGGGCCACCTGGAGCTGTGTCTTTCTAAATTCAGGGTTAAAGGAGAGATTCATTCATCATTTGGCAGCTCCTGAAGGATCTGGGAATAGTTTTATGTGCATAAATAATGTTGGGTTTTTTTTGCTATTTGTCACTTTGTGTATTTTAGCAACCTCCTGGTCTGGGAGAGGGGGACAGGAGGGACTTTTATCCTGTGAACATTTGTTCAGACCACCTGATTTCTCTGGGGAACATCTGGCAGCAGGAGATGCTACAGGAGCCCTGTGCAGGCAGAAATTATCCATGTGGGAGCAAACACAGGTTTGGTTTGTACTTTGCAAATGTCCAGTGTGCTGAGAGTACTCAAAATACCCAGGGCTGTGCTGGGGAAGGAATCCCCAGGAGTTATTCCTCTCCCCACACACCAACCTTTCAGCAGTGACAGTGCTCAGATGTACAGACTGCTTTGATTTTTTTTGTGAGAGTGCTGCTAAATTCCCTGGAAATGACGGCCTCCCACAGATTCTCTGCAAGCAGAACCTCACGGTGTCCGTGCAGCGAGGCAGTGAGAGCTGAGCCCCACTGGGGCTGGGGGCTCTTTGCTGCTGTGCTGTTCCAGTTTGCCAGTAGGATCTCCAGGGAAATGCCAGCAGCTGCTCCCAGCGCCCCTGTTTGTCCTGGAGCAGCACACATGGAGTCCTTGGGGCCTGGGCTTTGCCCCTGGCAGGGGCTGCTCCAGGGTTGCTCATGGAGACAGCAGGATGGGATCCGGGCTGGAGCCGGGCAGGATTTCCAGCCTGGAGCCCTCTCCTGGAGGAAAAGGCGGCTCTGCTGCCTGGAGAGTGAGACAGGGAGAGGCGGGATGCGTCCTGCGCCCAGGATTTGGGGTGCCACTGGCATTTGAGCTCCTTGGCCAGGCTGTGAAGAGGAAGACAGGGGTGTTTGGCAAAGGCCACCCCAGATCCTGCTGTTCCAGAGCCTCTGGAAAATTCCCAGGGTCGTTACAGGAGTGCGATCACTGCACGCATTGTTTCTGCCCCTCTGCCTCGACCTGGCCAGCCGGGAATGTGCTCTCCTGCCCTTCTCCTGTCTGGAGAGCACCTGCCCTGGGACTGGGCTTTGCAGGGATGCGGGCTGGGACATCCATCCCTGGCAGAGCTGATCCGGTGGCTCCCAGCGCTGCCCAGCGAGCAAATTCCCTCTGCAGCTCCTCACGGACGGAGGCTTCCCTCAGCCTTCAGCGTTTTCAAAGCAAGCAGCGGCTACCAGGGCACTTTCGGGTTCCTGAGGTACATGCTGAGAGCTGGCAGGGTTTGCAGCGGGCTGGATCCTTCCCAGGGCTGGGGTAAGGCAGTAGCAGAGCAGAGCCCCGGGGCAGCACGGAGCAGGCACAGAGCGGCGCCAGGGCCCTTTGGAGGAAGGGATTTCTGCCACGGGCAGAGGCAGCTGCTGGGCTGGTATTTGGGGTCAGGGCTGACAGCCTCACCTGGCCGTGCTCTGCGAGCCTTGACTCGGTCCCTGGGCAGGAATAAACTCCGCTCGCGGGACTTCGGGGGCTGCAGCAGCTCTCGGCGGGCAGGCTGGAGCCTCGGGGGGATTGGCAGGGCACGGCACCCACAGGCCACCCCAGGGCGGGGCTGGCAGGGTGCCGTACCCATCCCCACCTCCCAGCAGCGGCTGTTTTGTTTCCCCAGCGCCGTGACATCGGCCAGAGGTGGCTCTTTCCTGGCTGGCGGCGTCCGCAGCGCCCTGGGTGCGGGGCTGACCACTCCCCCTCCCTTTGAATAGCAGCCCTGCCTCAAACACCATGGTATTTCCATCCTCCCCGGCTCCAGCGCGGAGAGCACCAGGTAGCTGAGAGGAGAGCGGCCACAAGTGTGGGAAGCCGTGGAGGATATAAAGCTTTTCCCCGGGTCCTTCAGCTGAGCCGTAAGTGGTGAGGGGAGAGGCTCTTTGAACTCTTTCGGGGGTTGGTGGTACCTGTGGACATTTTCAGGACGCCTCAGATTTGGTTTGTGGTGATTTACTTTTCCTCTCTCAAGTTCCAGTTTCACCCAGTAATTGATTTGTGTATCTGCTACTGCAGGATCTTCAGTAAATGTCTCAGATAATGCTTCCCTTTAAAAATTTATATATATATATATATATATATTTAGTACATAAATGTTATATGGACATTTAGGAGAACATTATTATTTTCCTCATAAAGGTGGAAGACTATGCACTGGCATTAGTCCAGTGATTTAAATTTGCAGTTCCTTTGCTGTTCTGAATTGTAATTAGGTTTTGGTGTAATATGGTTTGGTTTTGCTGGGAGGGAGGGGAGATCCAAAGTGCCCAGGGTGGGACTGACAGACCCGGGCCTGATTCCTGCTTTGCAGGGATGATTGGAAGGATTTGCCATGACCCCTCCAGGTGTTTTCCATGGTGATGCCATCCCCTAAAGGGCCCAGAGTGCCACAGGTGACAGCATTTGCTTTTGGGAGAATTGGAGCGTGACAACCGCAGGGATGTGCTGCCATTCCTTGGGAAGAGCAGAATCCTGCCCCCCGGCCCAGGCAGTGGGAATTGTGAGTCCCTGAGGAGCCCGGCCAAGGCCTTCCCCCTTCCCGTTAGTCTGTAAATCACTGCTGTGCATGTGGCCACTCATGCTGGAGTCCCTTCAGCCTCCCCTCCTGCGCTGCCTGCGGGCACCCCGGGCTGCGGCTGGGGCCGCGCTGCTCCTGCTGCAGCCGGCCCCGCCGCCGTGCAGCTCTCCCCGCCTGTCCTGTCAATAATGCTCTGCCAGGCCTGGGTTATGGGCTGTCTTCTGCTTGCCCAGCGGCTGGGGGTGTGTGGAAGCCCGAGGTGCTCCCCAGCACTGGGGTATGTGTGTCCCTTGTCCTCAGGTTCACCAGGGCGCTTTGGGGGAGGGGACCGTGTGCCCCTCCGTGTCACAAAGCTCTTTCCCGTCTGGCAAGATGAGGGACAAAGAAACAGAAGGTAACCCCTCCTTCCCTGGTGGTTTGGGGCGCTGTGGAAGAGCAGGGTTTGGTGGGATTTTCAGAGCAGGTTTGGGAGGCTGCTCCAGGTGTCCTGCTGAGGGTCCCACAGGGATCCCGGGGGACTCCCAGCTTGCTGTCCAGCCCTGCCCAAGGCCCTGTGCCACGGAGAGGCTGGGCTCTGTGAGATGGAGGAGGTGTGAGAGGGCAGGGATCCCCCTCTGGACAGCGGGACACTGATCCTGTTCATTCCCCTTGTGCTCTGTCCCAGCTGAGGGCCTGGCTCGTGGCATTGTGCCTGAGCTTACTGTATCACGGAGGCAAATTCGTGAGTGAAACAGGAGCTGACCTAATTAACCCTCCCTTCACATCCTCCTGCAGTTGCCAGTGGCTGCTGTGAGCCAGGGCAGAGCAGGGTGATTTAATGGCAACAGCTCTGGCATCCCACCTAAACCCTCTCCTGCCTGACCCGTGCTGTCAGCTCGCTGTGCATCTGCTGGGGTTGCTGCTGGGGGAATTATCTTCGCTTAATTAGCAGCTGAGTAATCGATGAATGAGCAGAGAGCAGGAGAAATGTAGAGAAAACGCAGTTTACTCCAAGCACAGAGAGCCGGGGCTTTGTGAGACTGGGCCAAGCTTGAACCACCCTGGCACTCTCCCACGGCCGCTGTCACCCACCCCAGCCAGAGCTTGTCCAGCCAAACGGGAAGGCTCCTGACATGCCCTCGTACCCCGCTCAGATCCCACAGGCGCCGGGGGCGGGCCGAGCCCCGCGCTGGAGCAGCCGGGGAGCGCTGCAGGCGGCCCCTGCCCCATCCCGCCGGAGCGCTGGTCCCGCGGGGCTCCCGGCCTCGGCCCGTTCCCGGGGCTCCCGGCCTCGGCCCGGCTCTGGGGCTTGCAGCCTCGGCCCGTTCCTGGGGCTCCCGGCCTCGGCCCGTTCCCGGGGCTCCCGGCCTCGGCCCATTCCCGGGGCTCGCAGCCTCGGCCCGTTCCTGGGGCTCCCGGCCTCGGCCCGGCTCCGGGGCTCACAGCCTCGGCCCGGCTCTGGGGCTCCCATCCTCGGCCTGGCTCTGGGGCTCGCAGCCTCGGCCCGGCTCTGGGGCTCCCGGCCTCGGCCCGTTCCCGGGGCTCCCGGCCTCGGCCCGGCTCCGGGGCTCACAGCCTCGGCCCGGCTCTGGGGCTCCCGGCCTCGGCCCGTTCCTGGGGCTCCCGCCCTCGGCCCGTTCCAGGGGCTCCCGGCCTCGGCCCGGCTCTGGGGCTCCCAGCCTCGGCCCGTTCCCGGGGCTCCCGGCCTCGGCCCGGCTCCGGGGCTCACAGCCTCGGCCCGGCTCTGGGGCTCACAGCCTCGGCCCAGCTCTGGGGCTCCCAGCCTCGGCCTGGCCCCTCACTTTCCCCGGTGCCCCTCTCTGGCCCTTTCACCTCCCGGAGATTTCCAGCGGGTGCAGAAGGGCCATTGCTGCTCTGTTGTTTACCGCTGCCCCTCCTACTGGCCCACCCTCTGCCCCACAGCGTGCGAACACTCTAAAGTTATAAAATCATAAGAAATGTGGGATTTCATGCGGCCAAGCTGTTAAAACCGTGGTAGAAAGCACACTCCTGTCCGCCGCTCCTGCCTTAGGGATGCTCCTGTCCGAGACGGTGCCAGGGGCTGATGAATGGGAGGAGGTTTCTAAGATGCCAACAGATCAACAACCCCTTCTTCCCAGGCTGGCAGGCGGCCTGGAAAGTGCCCGGATCCCAAGGGTTAAAGCCTCGCGGAAGGATGTCATTTCCACCGGCTCTTTGCCCCACCTCCTCAAAGATGATAAATTATTGCTCGATGCAAAAATGAAGTGGTTATCACCGAGCAGCTCTGGGTCAGCCAGGCAGCCCGGGGAGGGTGGGGGTGTGGCAGGGGCTGCTGCAGGTTCCTAAAGCCTTGATTCACCTTCTTGAAGCAAGAAATATTTTGGTGGAGTTGCTGATGCTGCCCCATCCTCCTGGTTTCTCGGTGGACCCCATGAAAAGGAATTTTCTCAGTTTATTGGGAGGGAGGAAAGCACCCGAACAGTGTTTGGTGGCTGTCCCAGGTGTGCCACCCTGCAGTGACACTTCCCTGGTGCCCCAGCTGGGGCTGGGGGATGTGGGATGGAGCTGAGTGTGGTGCAGCAGCTCAGAAACTGGGGAACAGTCAGAGCCTCAGGACTTTGCAGCAAGCCATGGAGGGAGCATTAAACTGGGAAACAGAGATGGGACTTGACTCTGCCACTGGGAAGTCACTGGGGCATTACTCCATTTCCCTCTGCAAACATAAAACTGAAGAACAAACAACAACCATGAAAATACTGTGAAGTGTCTTCATATATCCAACAGACAAAGCTTACTTATATCTAATGTTCTTTTTAAACTCCTTCCCAACTTCTGCAGGGGAGTGTGTGTTAATCATGAGCACAAACAGCTTTTCCCTTTTTAAACCAAGCTTGGTAATTGACTTAAAATTAAAAACAAACAAACAAACAACAACAACAAAAAAAAAACCCCAACCTTGTAAAAGAGGAGGGATGGATGTTGAAATGAAATTAAAATTTTAATTTAGTTTAGAAATGACCCAAGAGTGTAATAGCTTTGGCTGCTACTTGATCAAGTCCCAAAATAAATGCTGGTTCTCCCACACATGTTTTCACAATAGGACAGGAATAATAAGAGCAAACAATAAGGCTGAAGTCAAGCTGTTAAATCATTAAGGATTTTACCAAACGGTTCAGATTCCTCTCTATTTACTAGCATCTCTCAGCAAGCTGTGGCTCTGGATTATCTTGATGTAAATCTGCAGTGATTTCCTCAGTATCAGCCAAATTACCTGCCCGGAGAGCTCCAGCCTGGAATGGAGCTCAGCTGAACTCCCTGGCAGCATCCAGGGGAGGAGAGGAACTCTGTGGGCTCTTCTTAGAGGAAGCTGAAGAGAAGCGAAATATCGCTCAGCCATCAGGGAAACTTGCTGACAGTGAGAGATGTTTTGGGCTGTGAAGTAGTTTCCTCTGGGAAGTGGTGGAAGTTCTGTTAAAATTAGCCTGGACAAAGCACAGCAGAGCTCTCTGTGTGCTGTCCCTGCCTCGTTTTTTACACTTGCTTTTCCAGAGCACAATTATTCCATGCACAGGATCTGCTCACCTGCCTTTTCCAGCAGGGTGTGTCACCTACTGGGTGCCATCCCTGCCATCCATAGTGGGGGCTTGGAATAGTCCCTTCTGGGATTCCATAATTCTAGGTCCTTTTCACAGCCTCCAGCCTGTGTTCTCTGCCCTTTAACCACTCTTACCCACAAAACCTGTATCACATTGGGGAACTGGTTTAATTTGTGTTTAACCAGGACTTCTCTTGAATCCACAGAGATGGGGATGCAAATTGTTGCTGAGTTTCGTGTTGTGTTCCTGCCCCTCTCTTGTGCTTTTTAACAGCTCAGTTTGGAGGGGAAGAGAAACCAGAAAGCAAACTGGCTCTAAATGTCTTGGAGCTGCTGTCTAGAGATGCTAAATCAGCTCTTGCAGGCTGGTGAGGGAGCGGCTGGGGCTGCTTTGCAGCTCTGGTTAAATCCCATTGCTATTCCTTGTTGCATGAAGCCTGTCCTGGGTGTCAGGATGGGTTTGGTGCTGCTGAGGTCAGCGCACACCCACGGCCTTGAGCAGCAGCGTGTGCTGCCTTGCTGGAAGGTTCAGCCTGAGAAAGATGCAAACGACAGCCAGCGAGGCATGAACGTGGCTCTCGAGAGCTGCTGCAGGCGAGGTGCCTCCACCAAAGGGGAGAAAACCCCAAACCAAACCCCAGCTGCCGCTGACCGAGCTGCAAAGCAGAGAGCAGGGGATGCTGTTTGCTGCTCCCTGGGGCTGTGAGCCCTCACCCTTGCACACGTGGGTGTCGCTGCGGCAGGTGAACAGCCCCAGCTCTCTCCGGCTCCGTTCCGCCCTGTCTGTCCTGCCTTGTTTGGCAGCATCAACCTTTGCTTTAGGGCACAGGCCGCTCGTGTTTACCTGAGATGGGCACCATCTCAGGTGTGTGATAGGCTGGCATTGAGCACCTTGCCCTGCGTTAGGGATGCCCTTCATGCCAGGGATGCTCCACCCTGGGAGCGCTCAGGGCCAGGTTGGATGGGGATTAAAGCAGCCTGGTCTTGTGGCAGGTGTCCCTGCCCATGGCACGGGGTGAGCTTCAAGGTCCCTTCGAACCCAAACGTTCTGTGCTCACTCAGCTTGCAGCAATGGGCTCCATGCACTTTGTCTGCCCAGCTGCAGCTGCCCCAGCTGCAGGGAGATTGAAGCCGAGGCGTTTTAACGCCTCGTTTGGGCGGGCTGGCAGGGCGTGCACAGATGCTGAGATTAGTTAAGGCTTCTCAGCCACACTAACTCGCACTCGATGTGGTTTTGGGTACAGCACAAAGAGAAATAGGCTGGTTGTTCTTCCACCACTTAGGGGTAGTTTTCAGTCTTGTGAATTAAAAAAGAGAAGTTTGAAAAAAAAATTCTGGTGTTCGAGGCAGAGTTAGTAATAACGAGCAGGAAATGATGATGATAATTTAATACTGTGCACATGCAGGTGTTTTGTGTTGGGCCATTACTCACAGGGCACGGGGGAGATGCTCTGGGGGTCCCTGTTTGCTGAGGTGCTGAGTGAGACACAGCCAAAGCAGCTCTGCCCTTCCCCGGGGGTGGAGAACTGCAGAGAGATCCAGCAGCAGCAAAACCCCCGGCCAAGGACCGGAGGGAAGGCTGGGAGATGATCCCAGGGCCTCCAGGAGATGTTCAAGGGTCTGGTGTGGAAGGGGAGGCTGGAGGTGATGTAGTTGTGCTGGTTCTGCTGAGAAGAGCTGAGCATATGGAGCACAAGTCTGATGAGGGAGCTGGGAAAGGAGCTCAGCCTGAGGAAAAGGAGGCTCGGGGGTCCCTTTTTAAAACAAGCCTGGATGTGGCACTAGGTGCCAGGGTTTAGTTGAGGTCTTGGGGCTGGGTTGGACTCGATGACCTTGACGGTCTCTTCCAACCTCGTGATTCTGTGAATTCTGGCTCTGCACAACTCCCTGTAAGGAGGGCATCCAGGAGGAGTTCCCTGTTCTTCCAGGAAGCAAGTGATAGGAGTAAAGGAAACAGCCTCAGGTAGCACCAGGGGAGGTTTAAGTTGGATATCAGGAAAATTTCTCCACCCAAAGTTTGCCGAGCACTGGCACAGCTGCCCAGGGCATGGTGCAGTCCCCTTCCCTGGAAGTGTTCCAAAAATGTGTAAAGTGGCCACTTTACACATTAAAGTGATAGTGGTGGGTCTGGCAGTGCCAGGTTAAGGGTTGGACCAGATGGTTCTGGGATTTTGTTGTAAAATCACTCAGCCAGGTGTTTGCAGCTGCAGTGGCCACAGCCCAGGGCTCTGCAGGAGTGCAGAGGGGCTCCCCAGGAGCCGGAGCTGTGTCCTCAGGGAGGCTAAAGCAGCTTCTCTGCCTCAGCAGGCTGGGAACAGCCATTCCCACAGCTCCAGGTGCCATCCTGCCCGAGTCAGCCCTGCCCAGCCCAGGCTATTCCCCTTCCCTCTGTCCTCCCAGCACCCTGGAGTCACATCCCCCAAAACACAGACAGTGCCTTGGCCCTGCGTTCCCATTGGCATTGCAAGGGAGAAACACCCAGAGCTCTGATAGCAGAGCCACATTGCAGCTCCACATTGCATGGGTTCGGTGATGATTAAAACTCCCAGCTAATGAGCAGCTCTGGCAGGAGGACTTGCTCAGGAGAGTGAATCCTGTGTGAGGAATGCCATGTGGGACTCAAGGCAGCGATTCAGCAACGGAAACCTAAACGTGTGCAAAACCAGAGGATTTGTCCTGAAAGTGGCAAAGTTCTTTGTGAGACAGACTGGGCCTGACAAAGCTTTCACAGGAAAGGTGTTGATCTCAACAAACGGCCTTTTTTGTTTTTTTTTTTTCCTCTCTCTTAGAAGAAAAAAATTGGCAACGATTTCCCACCAATTCTCCAGCAAAGGAAATATGATCTCATCTTCCCTCAGAGCAGCTCCCTCAGCTTGCAGGTGATAATTCATTCCCCATTGTCAGGCTCTCCCCTGGTTGCACTCCTGCATCTGGGTGCTGCATTGTTGATGTGACCCCTCTAATCACAATATTTCCTATTAATCCAGGTATTTTTCCTTTTAACTGTTCCAGCCTAAGCTCCTTAAGATGACAGTCTGCTCCAAGCTTTATACAGCTGTGGAAAGCATGGATTTAGCTGGTGCTGTCAGTTTTTATGGCATGGAATCTAATGCCGCTCTCCATTCCTGCAGGCATCTCCAAGATGATGAGTTATTATATGGACACAACCATTGGCAATGCAGCTCCTTATCCTTTGGCTTGGCCTGGAATGATGGTAAGGAATGATGGACAGGACAAAGGGAATGGCCTTGCACTGAATGAGGGTGGGCACAGATTAGATTTTAGTAAGAAATTCTCCCCTGGGAGGCTGGGCAGGCCCTGGCACAGGTAGCCCAGAGAAGGTGTGGCTGCCCCTGGATCCCTGGAAGTGTTCAAGGCCAGGCTGGGGCTTGGAGCCACCTGGGACAGTGGAAGGTGGAGGTAGGGCTTGGAGTGAGGTAGTCTTTAAGGTCCCTTCCAATCCAAATCTCTCCATGCCTCTATAAAAGACAGGAACTGGGGCTGGTTTCCCACCCCGGCAGTTTTCTCTCAGGTTGCTGTGATTTCTCCAGCCCTGACCCAGCTCGGTGCCATCTCCTGAGGGTCCAAGGTTTTAGTTCAGGGCAGTCCTGAATTCCAGGTGTTTACCCAGAGCTTCTCTGACCCTCTGGAGCCTGCAAACCTCCCCTGGAAATGGGATCCTGGGTCGGATTTCCTGCGCTGCTGTTCCTCCGCCTGCTCCCCCTGCTGACCTTCACCTGCGATCAGTGGGATCAGCACAGAGCAGGGCAGCGACTGGGAAAGGTTCCCGTGGTTTTCTGGAGTTTTGGGGCTCTCCAGTGCTCCCTCTCCCGAGCCAGCTCTGTTCTGTTTGCAGCTGATGGGTGGTTGTGTATAATAAAGGTTGCAGTGTGATCCTGGGACAGGTTGGGCAGGGATTTGAGCCTTTTTTAGGAAAATCAGATCCATATTTAGGGAAATCTGATCCATATTTCAATAAATCAGAGAAATATACTCAGAGAAATCAGATCTCTGCTTAGAGAAATGACATTTCTAACCATTTGTCCAAAGAACTGCTGAGCATTAGAGATCAGATAAGCTCTGGGCTGACACCTCAGGCTGCACAGAACTTGTGCTAAAACCCAACATTTTCCCCAAACTGGGAAGAAAAGCCCGTCCTGAGCCATGAAACATTCCCAAGGCAGCTTCATAGCTTTCCTTTAAATGGTTCCAAGCAAGCATTTGGCTTTTAAATATTGATTTACCATCAAGGAAATCTATTCCCCCACAGGGAAATGGTAACAATGATAAAAAATTCAAACATCCTGCATTTATTTATACGTATGTGCATGGTATTGTCCTCTTCTAGGGAGACAAGCATTTAAATGCAATGTATTTATTGTATGGTATATATGTATTTGTGTGTGCATCCATGGTAAATATATATATAAAATATACACACAGATGCACATAATAAATATGGTGTGTACATATATATACATAAATATATATGTATAAAATAGGTGTGCACAAAGTAAAATGAAAATTACATCCTGGAATAATTTATTAAAGCTTTGTTTCCAATTTAAAAAAAAAATCTATGTTTCTAAATACCTCTATATCTATGTATAATGCATGTATTTTCTTTATAAAGTACAAACTTAGCTTCATATACAATAAAAATAACTGTGGAATTTATACAGGGTTATAAACTAGAATTACATAGGTGTGGATGTATAAATTCTTATATCACCCATATAATTAGTACATCTATAATGTATTGTGTGTTAACACATAATAATACAGTATATTATGTAATGTTTGGGTAAAAATACATTATGTTATATAAATTATATATGCATCTGTACATTTCATATGAGGTGTATAATTCATACATCCATGTGTGCTTGCCACATGTATAAACATATCTGTGGACACACCAATAAAACCAATATAAACAACCCAAATAGAGAGAAAATAATCCCAAATAATATCCCTATAAATAGGAAGAGGAATATAAACACGACAGCTGGCACCAGGCTCCCCCTCAGTGCCTGGGCAGGATTGTCGTTCTGCACCGCCTGGTGACCCCACGCATTTTGTGGGGTTTTGGGGCCTTCTGCTGCCTAAAAATGGCATTCCCTGTTGTGGGGAGTGGAACAAACCTCTGCCACAGAGGGTGTCCCCATGGAGACCCCTCAAGCTGCAATCCTGCCAGGCTCAGCCTCGCTCTGACCTTCACTTTTCCCCTCATATTGGTTTAAAAAGGCCCTTTTTGTCCAGCACCCCTCAGCCAGATGAGCTGGGATCTGCCAGAGCAGGACTCGCTGCCTGATTTTGGGGGCAGCCCCACTGCCCCCGCACATTTCGGGGTCCTGCTCCCCTGACAGTTCCCCTCTGCTCCTTCCAGAAGCCAGGAGTCCCCGGGCCCTGCGAGGATCCCTGGGTGACGTGTGGCTTCCAGGCCTCCTGCTGCCAGCCCCGGCCCTGCTGCCCGCTGTGGGACGAGCCCGCCACGCAGGAGGTGCCCACCGGGCTGGAGCACTACGGCACGGGTAGGACAGGGGGTGGCACGGGTGGGACACACGGGTGGGACACAGAGGTGGCACAGGTAGGACAGGGGGTGGCACGGGTGGGACACAGAGGTGGCACAGGTAGGACAGGGGGTGGCACGGGTGGGATACAGGGGTGGGACACAGAGGTGGCACAGGTAGGACACAGGGGTGGCACGGGTGGGACACGGCGGTGGCACAGGTAGGACACAGGGGTGGCACCTCCCCTGTTCTGGGGCGCTCGGAGCAGCCTCAGCTGGAAAAACAAGCCTGAACCCCACCAGGCTCTGTTTGTTGTGTCCCCTCCAAGCATCCTTCCATATCTGCTTTCTGCCCCAGTCCTGCCTTCATTTTCTGGGGTTTTTGCCCTTAGTGCCACCCTCAGGCACAGCATCACCAGGCTGGTACCTGCCTTGATGGTGTCAAGGGGCTCCTTTAGTGAAGATTGGCCCAGAAAGCAGAAAAAACCCTTAAATATGGGGATTCTGTATCTGTTTTCCTCCTATGGAAGTGATGCTGAAGGATGATGCTGAAGTGATGCTGAAGTGATGCTGAAGTGATGCTTCCTTCTTCCCTGCCATGGTGTGGGAGTGCTCCTCTCCCCTTTCAGCTGGTGATTTTGCTGGTTTTTGGAATTTTGAAGTTCTGTGTGCCCCTCCCTTGCAAGCAGCCCTGCTTGCTGCTCCCTGGGTCTCTGGGAGGGTCCCATGGGCAGGGTGCCCCTGCCAAGCTGCTGGCTGCATCCTCTGCACTGCTCCTGCCATTTGCAGGACTGATGGCGTGGCTCCTGGTTAGTGGCCGTGCAAAGTGGCATCCATGGAGGTTTGCAAGGAAATGGGGATTCCCAAACTCCCATTCCACCCTGCTAATTTTGGGTTTCTTGTAACTCAATGCTTTGCACTGGCACAGCGTGCCCAGAGCAGCTGTGGCTGCCCCAGCCCTGGAAGTGTCCCAGCCTGGGACACTTGGAGCAGCCTGGGATGGTGGAAGGTGTCACTGCCCATGGCTGGAGGTGCTACTGGATGGGCTTTAAGGTCTCTTCCAACCCAGTTCTGGGATTTTTTGATTCCTTGGGAGATTGGTGGTCACCAGAGCTGGAGAGGAGTGGCCACGCTGGGCCATCAGCTAAAGCACCTCCCTGCCTGGGCCCAGGGAATGCCTTCCCTGCCTGGGCCTGGCTGATGTCTCCTCCTACACCTTTAGAGTTTGGAAGCTGCTAGAAAAGTACCAGATTCTTGCCTCAGCAGATGAATTTTCATGCTGAGTTTGTACTTTGGGCCCTTTCTTGTGGTGTGGAAGGTGGGGTGGAATGAGATGAGCTTTAAGGTTCCATGGAAGGCAGCCCAGCCTGGGATTCCAGGACTCCTGGATGAGCAGCTGGCAGGGCAGGTGTTCTCTGGCCTGGGCTGGGTGAGGAGGGAGCAGCTCAGGGCTCAGGTACCCCTCAGCATGGCCCGGCCACAGAACCAACAGAAAGAGCTCAAGCTGCACAACAGCGACCTTTGCCAAGGGCCAAGATGAAGTTTATGTTTCACTTCAGTCCCACATAAGCCTGTCCTGAAGCACTTCAATCCCAAATAAGCTCCCCTATGGCATGTGCTGCTCTCCTGGGAGCGTTCCTGCTCGTCAGTGGTGCTCACAGGCCCCTGGGGAGGGAAAGCACTGATGTTCAGAGACATTCTGCAGCTGAGGAGTTCAGCAGAACCAGTGACTGCTGGGTCAAATGTACACTTTGAAATCTCTCCTTGGCAAAGGTTCAGGCATTTGGTTTTTTTTTCTTTTCTCCTTTGGTGAGCACTTGAGTGTGAGCAGGAGATGGACACAGAGAGCTGTGCCTGTGGCTGGAGCGAAGCCCCTCTGCTATTCCCAGGCATCCTTATTTCAGCTATTTGCTCAACTCCTGTGAGTGACCTCTCTCAGCATGATGTCAGCTCTGCTCTGATGAAATCTGCCCTGGCAGCATTTGGATTTGCTCAAACATTTTGCAAATCTGTGCCTGGAAAGTTTTTTTAGGGTTTTTTTTTCCCCAACCCTCTCCTGTTTTCTGTGAAAGTGCTCTCTCCAGGGACCAACATATCTGCAGCCCAGATCTTCCTTACTCCACCATGGCTCTGTGAACTTTCTCGTTGGAGAGGCTGGAGCCTGCCTCAAACATTAGTGAAGGAAATACAAGCTGTTGCTGTCTTCCACGGGTTTTGAACCAGCTTTTAGTGAGTTGGGATGAGCAGGACAGGCCCCTGGCTCTCTTGTAATACCTAAAAGTTACTTTTCAGTTCTTCCTGTTGCAATGCAAGGTGCTCTTTCTCTGATTTGTTTTTTACTGTTGCTGGTTCTTCAGTCTAGAGCAGTTTCTAATTTTAAATGAGAGGAAACTCTTATTTGTATATGGGGCCAGGAACAGCCTTTCATTTCTCCTTTGTGTCTCAGCTGCACATGAAAACCATTTGTCATCTATTCTTCTGCTGCACCAGAGGCTATTTTGGTTTTCATGGTCTTGATGTTGGTGAAAGAAACAAGTCAACAAGGAAAATGCAAGTGTGAATATATCCTCCTGCAATAGAAACCCACAACATTTCTAAGAGTTTGAGGGCTGCTTGCGTTTAGGGAAGATGCTTTGCCTTTGAAGCTTGGGCAAGTTTATTTACACTGTGCTTGAAGCTGATAAGATTATTCTGTGATATGGATAAAGGAAAGCCTGATGTGGATTTAGCTCATAGATAAAGTAAGAAGGGGTGGAGTTTTTTGTCTTGAAAGGCCAACGTTTGAAAATGGACTGGAGTTCAGTTTTATTTGTCAGCTTGTACCACAATGTGTAGTGCATGTGTTGGGAGTGTCAGTGCCCAGAGATCACCACAGGAAGGAAAGGCCCAGCCCTGATGTGACAGAACAAGGCCATCCAGAGAGGAGCTGCTGGCTGCTCATGAACAGGAGCTCTGCTCCTTGGCACCAGGTCTGTAAAGGCATCTTGACTGCTCCATCTGCCACCCAAGTGCACGTGCCCTGTGCCTGCCCAAAGTGCTGCTGGAAGGATGCTGAAAGCCACACCTAGCACCTTACGGTGAATTCGTAAGGAAAGAGGATCCTAATGTTCCTCCCTCGGAATATTTTTTTGGATTATACAAGGTTAGGTGTGAAACTGGAGTGGAAGAAAAGATTTGCTAGGGGAATTATCAAAGTATTGTGGGGCTCTGAGTAACCTGATCTAGGGGGTGGCATCCTGCCCGTGGTGCAAGTGTTGGAATGAGATGATCTTTAAGGCCCCTTTTCACCCAAACCACTCTGGGATTCTGTGATTCCATGACAATTTCATCATGGACACAGTGCTGGCTGTGCTGCCTTTAGGAGCCAAGGCCACTTTTACAGCCCCTTCAACTCAGAGTGGATTTGTTTTCCTTACTGATAGGGGAGATAAAACTGTTGTTAATGGCAATGAGGGATAGAACCACTCCGACTCCAGCGGAAGAAGTTTCTACAGCTGTTGTTCTGAATTATCTTCCTTGGACTGAAGGTACTCCCAGCCTTTTGGGTACTTCTGAAGCATTTAGAGGAGTGCTCCTGCCTTCACTGAAAAATTAATCACAGAATCCCAGGATGGCTTGGGCTGGAAGGAACCTTAAGGATCACCTCATCCCAATGCCCTGCCACTGCCAGGGACACCTTCCACCAGAGCAGGTTGCTTTAAGCCATGTCCAGGCTGGCCTTGAACAATCCCAGGGATTTTTTGGAGAGCAAAAAGCTGAGCTGGGCATCAAGTCCTCTCAGCCTGGGCTGCCCTGGTGCTGAGCTGGTTTGGCCAGGACAGCCCGGGCCTTGCAGCTGGAGGAGCACCTGGGTGTGCTCTGTCCCCGCACCAAGCAGGGGTGGACCCTGTGATCCTCCTCCCAGCCCGGCTCCCAGCCCGGCTGGGGTCTCACGGGGCCACCCACATCCGTGGCCCAGCCTCCCTGCTTTTCCCCACGTGTCCCCCTCCTTTGCCTGCTCTTCTCCCGGTGGAGAACCCCGCAGGAAAATATTTTCTGTGAGCGCTTTCTGGGCCGTCTTCCAGGCCCACGCTTGGAGGAAGGGGGCTTGGGGAGGAGGAGGAGGAGAAAGGGGGAAGGTAAAGCTGACCAGGCTCAGCCCGATGGCTTCTCCAGCTGCAGAGCATTTTCTGAGCAAAGCTTTTTTTTTTAAATCTGCTTTTTTTTTTCATGTCCTTTTATCCTATTTTTAACTGCGACCTCCTTCCTTTTCTCAGCCTCCTCCAACACTTCCCCCTCCCCTGTGCTGTGCTGCCTCCCCCGCACGCTCTCGCTGAGATGAATGGGCGCCTTCTCACAGGGCACGCACAGCTGCTGCTCCTGCCTGCAGGACAGCCAGCCCTTCCCTGGGCCGGCCAGTCCTTCCCTGGGCTGGCCAGGATCACCCCTAGGCAATCCAGGCTCACCCCTGGGCCATCCAGGCTCACCCCTAGGCCAGCCAGTCCTTTCCTGGGCCATCCAGGATCACCCCTGGGCCATCCAGGCTCACCCCTAGGCCAGCCAGTCCTTTCCTGGGCCATCCAGGATCACCCCTGGGCCATCCAGGCTCACCCCTAGGCGATCCAGGCTCACCCCTGGCCATCCAGGCTCACCCCTAAGCCAGCCAGTCCTTTCCTGGGCCATCTAGGATCACCCCTGGGCCATCCAGGCTCATCCCTGGGCCAGCAAGGCTCACCCCTAGGCCAGCCAGTCCTTTCCTGGGCCATCCAGGATCACCCCTGGGCCATCCAGGCTCACCCCTAGGCCAGCCAGTCCTTTCCTGGGCCATCTAGGATCACTCCTGGGCCATCCAGGCTCATCCCTGGGCCAGCAAGGCTCTCCTCGCCCTCTTTAACAAACCAGGAGCAGGTAAATGCAGGATGTGCAGGAAGGTGAAGGGAAGCAGGATGGGGGGAAATCAGGGTGAACCCCACGGGGAGGGATGCACTGGATGGGAGATCATTCCATGGCTCAGAGAAAGCCCTGCACAAAATCCTGCCCTTCGCAACCTGCTGCAGCATTCCCTGATCCACAGCTCTCCCAGGCCCAGGGCTGAGTGAGGCTTCTGGGCTCTGTTGTCACCCTCTGCCTCTGAGGTGACACAGCCTCTCTGGGTCTGGAGCTGTTTAGGGCCTGGCTGGAATGGGGGTTTTTCACTTTTCCTTTGTGGATCTTTGGGTACCCCATGGGCTCCAGTTAAAGGCCAGTCTCAGCTGCTGTGCTGGGACACTCTGGGCTGTTGAAGGACACGCATCATTTTCTCTGTTAAGGGCACTTTCCACTCTGTTGGTGGAGAGAGGAGATCCCTCCATGCCTTGGGAATGAATTGCAGGACTGTGGGATGCCTGTGGTGTGTCTGAATCTGCTGGGAAGCATGAGCAGTCCCTGCTTTGCTCTCAGGTCGGTGGGAAGTAGAGTGCCTGGTTCCTGTGGATTCTGTTGTTTGTCAGGTGAGGAAAACACACCCAGGGGTTCCCGTGACACTCAGTGGTGTTGGGACCTGCTGCAGCTCAGCACTTGGAGAGGATTATTTGCACTGAGGCAACAGAATGACAAAAATCCAGACTTTCAGTTTTCCATTTGTTTCCTGCCTGACTCTGGAAAATTCCCTGTGCTGCCTGTCCAAGACAAAGCCCCAGGGAGCTCCCTGTGCCTTGGTCATCAGCAGAGAATGAGCTCAGAGCTCTTTTCCCACTTGAGCTGCAGAGTCAGCTGGGGATGAGGGATCAAGCTGGGAACAGGGCATTGGGCCCTGGGATGAGGCTGGGGGAAAGCTGGAATGTTGATGTGTGGTTTTTGGGAGAAGCCTGGAGATTGCTGGGATTCTCAGGTATAACAAGGGGGTGGGAGCTCAGCAAGAGGCAGAACTCAAGTTTGGGAGCTGCAAAAATGAGCAGCAGCACTGAGAGCTCCAGTGTGCCTTGCGGGAGGGACAATGGGATATCCAGGAAGAAGAGATCTGAGCCACAGCCTGCCCAGTTTCTGTGATGCCTTGAGGCTGCCTGCAGAAGAGACCTCGTTTTGGGGTGCCCTTGGAGCAGGACTGACCCCTCTATAGGGATGGAGTGAGCTGGATGTACCTGCTGGATTTTCCAGAGGAGGAAACCGTCCTGCACCACCAAACACTTCAGACAGGCCACGCAAAGCACAACTTGGGGGGAGGGTGTGTTGTTTGAGCTTTCCCAGGAAAATTTCTCGGAACTGTGACCTGTGGGGACACTGGGCAGCAGAGCACCCTCTCCAGAGGATTTGTCTGCCCGTGGCCAGCCCTTGTAGCAGCACTTAGGGGGGCTTTGCTGGGCTGGTGAGGAGCAGGGGAAGGCAGCAGAAGTGAGGGGAGATATTTGGAACAGGCTTCCCAGAGAAGTGGTGGAATCCCTGTTCCTTGAAATGTTCAAAAAAAAGTGTAAATGTGGCACGGGGGACACAGTTTAGTGGTGGACCTGGCAGTGCTGGGGGAATGGTTGGACTGAGTGATCTTAGAGGGTTTCTCCAACCTTCAGGATTGTCTGATTGTGTTTTCTCCCTGGATGAACAACGGGATGCCAGGAGAGCACAGCAGGGCAGGCAGAGGGGCTGTGAGGAGTGGGGAATCCAGGACCCTGCAACAGCCTGATCCTTTCAGCTGCTGGCAGCTCGGAGCACCTCGCTCTCCCTCCAGATGTTCCTTGTGTTTATGGCTGCTGGAGCAAGAGCCTGAACTCTCATTAATGCGTTTCTCTCTCTCTCTTCCTCACATCGAAGCCAGAAGTCTCAGCTCCGAGGCTGCAGCTGGGAAGGAGCTGGGGTGAGGGGTGGGAGAGGGGAGGGAGGTGTGCGCCAGCCTCCCGTCCCATTCAGCTCCCCCTCCGCTTCCCTCCCCCCAAGTCCTCCCAAAATACACATGCCCCGCAAAAAGAAAAACACTGGCAGATTTTTTATTTCAGAAAGTAAACACTTAGGCCATGGGGGTCTGGAGGTTATGGGAAAAGAGGAAACCATTGGGCTAATCAGGCCGGGACACACTTCCCCTGCTGAAATAAAGCAGAAATCGCTGCCTCACAGGGCGCCGCTGTGGTTAACCCTGGGGCTGCCAGTGCCATGGAACATTTTCCCTCAATCCCTGGGATTTGGTGCCTTGTGGTTCACTCTGGTGCTGCCAGCGCTGGGAGCCCAGCTCTGCCCACTCGTTTTCCATCAGTCCCTGGGATGTGGTGCCTCATAGTTAACCCAGGGGCTTCCAGTGCTACCCATGGAATGTTTTCCCTCAATCCCTGGGATTTGGTACCTTGTGCTTCACTCTGGGAGTGAACTGTGCTCTGTGGTTCAGTGCTGAGAGGTGGACCCTGCCCACTCATTTTCCCTCAGTCCCTGGGATTTTGGGGTGCATAGTTAACCCATGGGTTGCCAGTGCCATCCATGGAATGTTCTCCCTCAGTCCCTGGTGTTTTGTGGTTCACTCTGGTGCTCCCAATGTTGTAGCCCAACTGTACCTGCTCATTTTCTGTCAGTCCCTGGGATTTTGGGGTGCGTGGTTAACCCATGGGCTGCCAGTGCCATCCATGGAGCATCTTCCCTCAGTCTCTGGGATTTGCTGCCTTGTGGTTCACTCTGGGCTAGCAGTGCTGGAGCTGAACCCTGCCCATTCATTTTCCCTCAATCCCTGGGATTTTGGGGTTTGTAGTTAATCCTAGGGCTGCCAGTGCCATGGGGCTCTGCGAGCTGGACCTTGCCCACAGGTTTTCCCTCAATCCCTTGGTTTTGGTACCTCATAGTTCACCCTGGTGCTGCCAGTGTTGCAGTGCTGGGAGCCCAGAGCTGCCCATATGTTTTCCCTCAATCCCAGTTTTTGGGGTGGAAGGGGAGCCAGCACTCCACAGCAGTCCTGTGACCCTTTGGGAATGAGCTGTTGGGAAATTTTAGTAGGAAATGAATTTTTTTCTCTGGTTTATGAGCCTATAGAATTCCTACAGAATATCATCGCTATCCTTGCCTGAGAACTCTGCCTGTTGGCTGCAAACCTCTGCAGAGAGGAAATCTCTCTCTCTGCTTGGATCAGTGGGATTTGGGCAATTTCTGCAGAGCTTTGAGAGGTTTTCAGAAAACTCCATTTTCCCATCCTTGCCAGCTTTGCATGAGGTGTATAAATTATTAGATTGTGGATTCTTTGGTCACAAACCCTCCAGGGAGGGATCCTTCCTGCTCTCTTGGACTCCAGTGCCTGCAGAGCACATCAGAGCACATGGAATGTGGGATCTGGCTAGGAGATGGGAGACCCTTGGTGCTCCCACAGGACAAGGAATGGTCTTAGGCCAGGTTGGAGCCCAGGAGCCTTTGTATCAGCTTGCAAAGAGATCCGAATTATCCTTCTCAGAGCCTGGCCTTGGACTTCCCAGCTCCTTTCCCATCCCAAACTGTGCACTGGGAATGGGAATGGGAATGGGTGTGACTCCCAGGTCTCACACCTTTAGCAGCTCTGTGTGTTTTTGGAAGGGCTGTCTCGCTAAGCAGGTAATAAGTGAATATTAGAGACTGGCCATTGCTGGGAGCCAGGTCTGCTTCATCAGACCTTGTGCCAGGGATTGCTGACTCCCTCTGCATCCTGCCAGGCCGGGATTGTCAGAGAACCCGGGGAGACTTTGCCCCCAGGAACTCCAAATCTTCTCCTGATGCCCACACTGCCAGGATCCCTGAGGGAATTCCCAGCACCCTGAACTGTCCCACGAGCCTTCCCTCTGCCTGGAAAGCAAAAGGCAGCACAGAACAATCTCTAGCCAAGGGAAAGTGATCTTTCCATCAGAGCAGAGGTTTTCCCTCAGTCCTGGGAGTGTGAGCGGGGGTGGTGAAAGGTGCCGTCACCGGTTCCTTGAGCCATCAGCCCCGCTCTTGCAACATTCCCACCAGGAGGCAAATCCCCGATAGCCGCAGTAGGGGAGCTGCAGACCTGCCGGTCCCACCCTGCTATCTCAAGAATGCATTTGAACAGGAGCTGTTTCTGCAGCCTCTGGAGGTCAGGGCTTCAGATGGAAATCAGGCTCCAGAGACAGTCCCACGGGGCAAATTTCAGGATTTTTGGAGTTGGTGTTCAGCACAGATAAGCCCTCGAGAGCACAGATACTTTATCAGAGCCTTATCTGAGCTATTTGCATCACTTCAGCCTGAGAAACTGCTGTCAGACGTTTGGGGGAGGGAGAGGGGCAATTAGGATGGTCTTTCGGTTCTTTTAATTGTTATTTCCAACACAGAGACCCTTTCAGGAGGATGGGACTGTCCTGTGCCCCAGCACAGCTCTGGGGGCTTGTCCAGGCTGGAGAGGGGAAGAGCGGGAAGAAGCGCCTGGCTCAGGGTAGCAAGGAGAGCATTAGGAGGAATGTTCCTGGAAAGCCCTGTAAGGGATTGCATCTCTGCTCTCCTAAAATGAGACAGAAATCAGCCTGAGCTGCCACTGCTGTCAACTGGGAATGGAAGTGATTCCTCCTTTTCTGAGCAGAGCCAGGGCTGAGCTTTCCAAAAGCTCTCTGCACCTCCTTTTCCAGAACCTGCTTTGTGCCTGTGATGTTTCTCACCTTACCTGGAGTCTCTGGGGAAAATATGGGGTTCCTGAGCTCTTGCTGCTCTGCCAGACGCCTCTTCATCCCAGCTTTGGACTGCAAGGACCCCACAGGGCAACCTCCTTTTCCCAGAGGTTGGGGGATCATCCAGCCAAGCTCCCAGTCGTGGTGATTCTTCCCAGCACCCATGGCCATGGAAACAGAGAATCCCAGAGTGGCTGGGCTGGGGGACCTTAAAGTTCATCTTGTTCCCTGGTCAGGGACACCTTCCGCTGGACCAGGCTGCTCCAAGTCCTGTCCAACCTGGCTTTTTATGGGAGAAGGGTTCTCAGGGATAATATCCAGGAGACCAGACTGATCTTAGAGCTGGGGTTTGGAAGACCTTGGCTCTATCACTTATCAGAAGGTCTTAGGCATCTCAACCCCACTGCCTTCCCTTGGAGTGAGATCCCTAAATGCCTGCAGCCGCTCCTGTGAGCCCCTGCACAGCAGTTTCTCACGTTGGAGATGCAGATGATTAATTCAGTGCACATTTTATTGCTATACTTAATTCAGTGGGGTCAGGAGAGTGGCTGAGGGTCCCTGGAGAGCAGGGCTGTGCAAGTGCTTCAGATTACACACAAAAAGAGACGTCTGAAGTGAGCCTTGGCTGCCGGCGTGGCCAGCCCTGGAGCTGCCTGCAGTGTCCCCAGCACGTGCTGGAGTTTCCCAGCCCTCCAGATGGACCTTCCCCCATGGGCTTTGGGATCAATAGGTTTTGGAAAAGCTGCACTGGGTCAGTTGTTGGCTGTTGGACCAGAGTTGGAACGTGGTTCCTGTCTGTGCAGCTGGTGCTGGGAGGGACAGGCCCCTGTGGAAGCAGGCAAGGATAACCAGGCCCTGCGTGTGTTGGGATGATGGTTCCTCCGGGGGACAGTCACGGGACACTCCAAAATGTGAGGTGAGGGCTTCAGTGAGGTGTGGGAACAGCTTGGGATGGAAGGTGGATTTTGCACGTGGGCTTATTGCCAGCTTTAGGCTCATGAAAGGAGCTTCTCCATGCCCTGGGAGCTGCCTTTGGGCACCTCTGATCCCCAGAGGTCAGACAGGACTTCTCTTTTGATGTTTTTCCTTCCCCTGTGATGCTGCAAGGGCAGGTTGGGATGCAAAGCTGGGATCTCCACAAATCTCTGTCAGGAGATTTGGGGGTTGGTTTTCTCAGGGGTGACAAGGGACTGGACAAGGGAAAACAGCCTCAAGTTGTGCCAGGGTATGGTATTTAGGAAAAATGGAGAAAATTTACTGCTCCACCAAAGGGGAGATTTGATTTCTAAGGAGATCCAGCCCAAACTCCTTCTCCTTAACTCAGCAGCAGTTCCTTTTCAGAAGTCAGGAATGCCTTTCTCCCAGGTCTCTGTGATTCACTCTCCACATCTGAGGTTCAAGTTGGGCCAGGGAGCTCTTGTTTGGTCAAACTGATGTCAGCGTTGAGGTAGAAAAGGAAAAAAGGAAGAGATGCCCCAAGGGAGCCTGTTCATGGAAAAATTCTAATTTGGTCAGTTCCAGGCATCTTGCAGAAGAGTTTGTGCTTGGGAGATTTCAACCCAGTTTTCCAGACTCCAGAGACAGGACTAATTCTGGAAGGCAGTGATGGAAATAAAGCTAGCATCTCCTCTTGCCCTGGACCAGCTCCTCACCACCAGCTACCCTGGGGTATTTGTGACATCTCCAGAGGTGACCAGACCTGCTCTTCCTCTGCTTTGCATCCAGCCCCTGCCTGACCCCAGGAGAGCAGAGGCAGCTCAGGCTGTGTTTCCATCCAGGCAAACAGGCACTCCGTGGAAGTAGGAGCAGTTTTCCTTGCTCTGCAGTAATCAGACTGACAGGATAATGAGGCAGCCCAGTAGCTTTGCTTTGCCTTTTCCTTGTGAGTCCCAGGCTGGGTGTCAGCTCAGTCCCCATATCTTGAGGAAAAACCTCTTTTTTTTCCTCTTTCCTCCTTGTTGCTGCCAAAACTGACAGATTGTTGGGTGAAAATCATCAATATTTTGTCTAAACCTAATCCAAATATTTCCAGGCAAACCTCAGCATTTTCTGGTGCTGATGCACAAACAAATCTCCGTGGGAAATGCCAGCAGGGAAAGCAGATGGAGCAGTGGGCTGGAGTGTTCTGCTGTCCTGGCTCTCTGTTTGGGATGTGTGGCTGAGGGGCTGCGAGGCGGACCGGGGTGGTTGAACCCAGGAGCTAAATTTGGGCTGCTCAGTGTTTATTCAGAGCACAGTGGTGTAAACAGCCGTGCTCTGCTGGCCTGCTTCAGCAGCCTGGCCTGGGCACTTCATCCCACAGAGTCTGCAGCAAGCACTGAAATTCCCTCCCTGCTTTCCAGGAGCAGGATGTGCTGCTTCACCCCAGCCACACTCTGAGCTCAGGGAATGATTTGAGAGGTTTCAGCCACCTGCTCCTGCCTGGCTGCCATCAGCCTGCCCTTCTCGCCCTGCATTTGCCCCCAGCCCCTGCGTTTGGCACAGCCATACTTCCACAACCATCCCTCTTCCCAAACCCCTGCCCTGGGCCTCACAGCTCCAATGGCACTGGATCATGGTGGGAGGACTTTCCCCTCCAAAACCACCTGAAGTCAGGGTTTTGGGGGCTCTCCCACGCCTGCCAAGAGCACCTCGCCCTCACTGGCCGTCGCTGCCGCTCCTCACTTCATTAGCACCAGGGATGTTTATAAATGGCAGGATAATATTTTTTGATTCCAGTTTGGGTTTCCTGGGCAGCCACTTTCTGAAGCACTTAGGAAGTTTAGAGAAGACGAGGTTATATAAACGGTTTTTCCCCCTGGGCCCTTATTAATCAAGTGGCCGTGGAGCCATTCCCAGAGCTTTGGGATCGAGGGCACTGGCTGGGTGTGGGGAAGCAGCTTTTTCTTGGCTCCTGCCCTTTATTTGGGAGTTTGGGATGAATGGAGCTCTCAGACCTGGCTGGGAGGTTTGAAGCTGCCAGAGGGCTGAGGAGGCTGCTCCTGGGTTATGTTAAACTGGGTTTGGGCCTGGACTCCTGTGTAGCCCCTTCTGGGCCTTTGTGTGAGCCATGGCATCTCTTTTAATGATGTTTTTCCTGGCCCTGTGAATACATCCCTGTAAAATTTGGTTATTTGGTGTAAAACCTTTGCATTTCCTGAATGAAGGGCAAATATGATTTCAACAACAGTGTGCATCAAGTTGATCCCTGTGCTTTTCCAGTGCAACCCTATGGATGTGCACATACACTGATTAATAATTATGTGATGCATTCCTAAAGCTTCCCAGCTTTTTCCCACCCAAGGTCCACCAGCAGCTGCTCCCCAGGGTGGGTTTGGAAAGCAGGAGCCAGCTTTGGTTTCCATTAGAAGAAAACCAAGCTCTGCCTCCTCCTCCTCAGTGTCCTTCCTCCCGCTGCCTCCTCTCCACAAGGGATGAGGAATGGGGATTTTCTGTTTGCCTTGGGTGGATGGAGCTCTGTCTGCAGCAGTAGGTCCAGCTGCTTCCAGCCTGGAGCCGCAGGTCCACAGGAAATCAGCTCATTAATCTGCTGCCCCACCTTCCCAGTCCTCCAGCCAGGCTCTCCCAGTGTGAAAATGATGACTGAAATAGCCAGAGGTGAGAAACAATGATTTAAAGAGGGTAAAAGGGATATTTGCAACTATTGCTGACTGGGGCCTTGACAGAAGGGAACTGAATTTCTTCCGGGTCTTGGGAGCGTGTGAGGAAAGGTGCTGAACATCTGGAGTGATTTAGGAGTTCTGGGCTGTTGTGCTGGAGCTCAGCCCAAGGAACTGGGCTGGGATGGGGAGAAAATCCTCCCGTGGCTTTTGGCTCGAGCTGGTGCAGGTTGGGTGTTCAGAAGATCCATGTCCACCTCCCCCAGGGATGGTTGTGGTGGCCCAGGATATTTCAGGCAGCCCTGGGATGTTTGATGCATCATCTGAGTGGATTTTCTTCACTTCCCAGAACTCCTTTTCAGATTGGAAGGAAACTCCAAGCCCCAGAGGCTATTTTGTTTCATCTCACAGAACACAAATCAGCTTCCCAGCTTCCCTTTGGCCTCATCCTTATCCAAGACCTTCCCCTCCCACAGAATCCTCCTCGAGGAGGTGAACTAACTGGGTGAAAAGAGCTTGTTAAGAAATTACTTTTAATAGGCTTTTTTTTTTCCATGTTACAATTCCTTCCCATATTAAAAGTGCAAAAATAGAAAGTTTTAGCTCTGGTTGAATGACACAACATTTTCCTTGTTTATTTTCTTTCCACTGCTTTAACCCAACGAGAAGTGTGGGAAAAGGAAAAAAAACCCTACAACAAACTGCTCTGTATCAGCCAGGAACATATTTAGAAAAAATATTTGCATCTGATTTTTTCTTCCAACCATCAGCAAAGCATGAAAAATAATAAATAAATCATCTGTTTTCATGGCTTTTGCTGCAGGCAGCTGGGAGGTGGATAGGGAAGCAGAGTGTGCTGAACCCTCTTGGATGCCAGGGTCTCTGTTCAACAGCTTCCTGAGGATGGGATGAGGGAATGGCTTCAGCCTGGAACAGGGTGGGTTTGATGGGTGATGGGAAGGAGTTAATCCCCGTGAGGGTGGGGAGGCCCAGGCAGAGCTGTGGCTGCCCCTGGTTCCCTGGAAGCGTCCAGGGCCAGGTTGGACAGGGCTTGGAGCAGCTGGGACAGTGGAACCCATGGCAGGGGTGACACTGGATGAGGCTGAAGGTCCCTTAAACCCCTGAAATCGCCGGTGCTGCTGCCCGTGGCTGTCCCGGGGTGACCGTGTCCCCTCGGAGCCGCAGTCCCCCGCCCAGCTGTCTGCTCCCATTCACACCCGCGAGGATTTAGGACCTCGGCGAGCTAATCAGGAGACGCTCCCGGGGAGAGAGGCGTGTTATTTAATTAGCTGCACAATGGGCTGGCTGGGAGGCACGTGGTGGCTCTGATGGCAGGAGATAGATGTCCTTTTAGCCGGGCTAATTGTTGGGAAATAGCGGGGGCTTTGTTCAGCCCCAGCGTGGGCTCTGTGATCTCGCAGAGCCCAGGGGCTGCCCGCTTATAATTTTAGACAGATCTATTCAAGCCTGCCCTGCAGCGCGGGGCCGAACAAGCCGGGCATTGTTGTAGAGCCAGGAGCGGTGGCCAAGAAAACCACCCCGAAAAACCCAAACACGTGTAGGGAGGAATATTTCCCTGGCGTTTATTCACTGCCAGGCCAGGTTGCCAAGCGCGGACAATTGCGGGAGAGGAGGTTTCCAGCGCCGGGCGAGGGTTTTTCCTCTTTGAGACGCATTGGCAGGCGGATCCCTCATCCAGGAGCGACGCTGGGGGTGCTGGCAGAGCCTCTCTGGGGAGGACAGTTCCAGGGCTGTGGGTCTCATCCCGGAATTTCCGTGCTCCGGGCACGGGTTACATGGGATAACCGTGTCGTGTTCCCCCCCCCCCCCCCCCCCCCCCCCCCCCAAATTATCTCTCTAGTGTGCATTTGTCACCCCGTGGCCTTGGCAGGACAGTGGTTTGGGGTGGAGGGACCTTGGCTGCTGGATCTTGGTGGATTGTGCCTTGCAGGGTCCTGTGAAACAAGGGATGGAAATCCCAGTTCTCTCTCTGAGCTCTCCCATCAAATCTCTGTCTGGAGAGACCCCATCACGGTCCCCAGCCCCTCAGAGTTTCCTTTGGGACTGCTGAACTCCCAGCTCCTTGGGAGGGGAGAAAGTGTCTTTAAAAAAAGGGATGGAGGCACAAAGGTGGAAATATTGGCCAGGAATTAAACTTCCATGACTTGAACCCCTCTGTCCTGGGCCCGGCATTAACCCAAGGGTCACTGCAGTGCTGTGGTTTATTTTCCTGGGCTGATCACTTCCAACTGGCTGCCAGCACAGGATTGTCCTGGTGGCTGCCACTTCTCAGGCTGTGGACTCTATACCAGAGCTTGGAGCTGGACTGACCTCCCTTGCGAGCTGCTTGTGAGTCTCTTGGACCTTGGTAAAAAGTGAAACGTGGCTGTCCCTTGATGTTTGGTGAAGCAGTGGGTGGTGTTTTTGTGCTGATAGGTTTTTGAAAAATGGAAGGGCAGATAAGCGTCAGTGATCACAGTCTGGCTGTCAGGAGACCATTTATGAGCAATGATTCCTTTGGCTCTCCTTTGTAACCCCCCCATGTACCCCAGGGAAGGGAATTTCAAGGGCGACCAGGGATCAGTTCAGTAAGGAGAGACTGGTGAATGCCAAGAGCCCAGCCACAAGCAGGGCTGTGCTGCTTAAACCTGAGCTGGCTGCTTTGTGTGTGCTCTGAAGGAGAGAGATCTGAGAACAGAGATCCGAGCCAGGAGGTGTGAGCAAAGGCAAGAGAAGTGGCCTGCAGGTGGGATTTGATGTGTATTGGCTGCACATGCTTGGTGAAATTGGGAATATTGGCAGTTCAACAGCAAAACCCATCAGGATGTGTTTACCCAGGGCTCGGTGCTGTGACTTGAGGGGAGCAGGAAGATGTCCGGAGAGCAAACAGGGCTGCAGAGCAGCTTACGAGGATTTTCCATCCAGCCGCTGCTTCCAGGAGGGACACGAGTGGGTGACAGCCCCCCTGCCAACGGAATTCCCATCGGGATGGCACTGCCGGAGCCCAGAGCAGCTCCTCAGCTGCGGGATCAGCACCTCTGGGAGGCCAGGAGCGGGAGGCACTTGGAGATGCTGGAGCAGCCTGTGAGGCTCGCTCGGGATCCCCGGCGTGTGACAGGGCTGTGACAGAGCCACGCGGCTCTGTGTGTGCCGAGCCCTGACCCCCGCTGGCCACAAAGCGGCTTTTGTGAGCCCTCCCCGGCGGGACTTAATGAGAGCAGGAGCCGCGGAGGCTCGGAGCCCGCGGACAGTCACTCACAGGAGCGCATTGTGGCCGCGACGGCTCGGGGCTGGGCCGGCCCGGGGCTGGGGGTCCCAGCGGGAACACTGCCCTGCTTCTCCTGCCCCCAGCGCCCAGGCCTCTGTGCCTCCAGAGGGGAGGGACAGCGAGGGGACCCCAGGGGCCACATCTGGGCTACGGTCATCACCTCCGGACCCTGCGCTGCGTCTGGGCGCGGCGCGGCTCCCGCAGCCCGCCCGGGGCACACGCAGGATGTGCCACTAACGAGCTCCGCTTCCATGCCCCAGCCAAAAACGGGAGGCTGGAGCCAGCAGGGCTAACCCAGCCTCCTCCTACCAAAATACTCCAATACTTCCCAGCTATTACGGCCCTTGAAAGAATTTCTCGTATCATTTTAAATTCCAGGAAAGGTATTTCCCAGGGGAAAGGCCGCGGCAGCTGCCCGCTCTTTCCTCTCATTGCACAGGGCCACCTCCACACCCAGGGCCACCTCCCTGCTCTTTCCTTTCTTGGAGCGGTGGCTGCTGCTCCTTCCAACAATGTCCCCGTTACGATAAATCCCTTCATGTCTCCGTTTCTCCCTGGAATTGCAGGACAGGGTTTTTTTTTTTTGTTTTTTTTTTTTTTTTTCCCCTTCCCCCTTTGCTCCTTTTTTTTGTCTCATGCCCTCTGGGTATTGTTTACTTGACAAAACATCAAACCCAATCCCTGACCGCTAGCGGTCATTAAAAATCCCATGGCAGTTTTGGGGAAGGCTCCAATTTGGCTAATTACGTTCTGCCATAAATATCCCCCTGCAGATTTAATTGGATATGGTGTTCTTCATTTCCTGGCCATTACAGCTGGGTGGATGATCCACCTTATTACGTGGCCGTTGTATTTCACCCCATGTTTTGGTAGCAGCAGTGCTCGGAAAAGCTCCCTCTCCAGACCAGAAGTTACACCTAATTCCTGCTGGAATGAGAATGGGGAAATGTGAGGGAAAGGAGAAGCTGGCCCAACTCCACGACATCTGAAGGAGAGCCAGCAGCTGCCCTGCGCTGGGACAGGAGTGAATTGGCCGTGGAGAAGTGAAAGAGCCATCCCAGCCAGGAGAGAGGTCATGGAAGAGCCGTCCTTGGGTTTGGAAATCACAGCAAAGGTTTCGCTCTCCTAACACCTTTCCTCAGTGCTAAATGAATAATAATTATTCTTGTTCTGTTAACCCAAGGTTAGTCAGCGACCCTGGGAACAATGGGGCATTACTGCCCATCCTTTCTTTGTTCCCAGCAGTTGCAAACAGTGGGGCTGCGCTGCAGAGGGAGGGCAGATGGTTATCGCCCATCTTTGGGCTGCAGGGCCGTTCTCCAGCCCGGCATCCTCCCTCCCGGACAGAGCCTCAGTGGATATTCACGTTCCCTAACGACACAGTGGAAAACGAGGGTGAGACTTGGATGAGGAAGAGGAAAGATTTTCCTAAAGCCTGTGAGCAGCAAATAGGAACCAGTTGCTGAGGCGAAGTCATGTTTGGCAGGTCTTGGACTCAGAATGGTCACATCCCAGCTGAAGAAACTAATCAATGGATTCCTTCCATGCCTTCTGCGAACACTGAGCCATTGAGCAGCTCAGCTGGAGCTCAGAGCCAGGGCTTTCATGTTGCAGCTCTGAAGTGAACACAAATTAAGGCGGCTGCTGGGATGGAGTTTGAAGGAGAGATTCAGCTGCCCTGGGAGGAAACCTCTGCCCGCAGCCACTCTCTTCTCTTCCTCCCCTTTGGAGATTTTTGCCTTGGTGTTACTTTTGGAAGCATTTCCAGTTTCCCTGCGTGTAGGGGTTGCCATGCATTGCACCAGCAAAATGGAACACAGGTTTGGGGAGGCACAGGGGGGTGAGGCAAAGCCCAGAGCTCCTCTGCAGCCATCCTGCACCAAGCTGGGCTCAGTGTCATCGGCTTTGTGGGATCAGGGCTCAGCCGGGATGCCAGGAGAGCGTGGATGTCTCCTAATACAAGCCCCACAAACTGTGAGAAAGGTCTTTATTAGAGCCTCTGTGCTGGTCCAGAAGAAACGGATCTCCAGTACAGGTGCCCTGGAGTTCAGCCAGTCCTTGAGACTGTAACACTGCAGGAGTGGCTGAGCCAAAAGGGGAGCCCAAGGGGGCGAGGCTAAAGCAGAGACACCTCAGGGCAGCCGCTGCCTCCTCTGTTGCTGCATCTCAATCTGTGGCAGCTCCATCCAGGGCCTCTCTGCCCAGGAGAGCTTTGTGCTGTGTGCTACCAGCAGCCTGTCCCAGTCTGTGTTTGGGCAAGTCCCAGTGACCTCGCCGTGCCTCCTCCTCTGTTTCGGTCCGGGGGTTGTGGTTTGCTGCAGCCGTGCTCCGAGCGGGCTGAACGATCCAGCCGGGGGTCATTTCCATACGGTTGGGACCGCAGGTGCTTTCTGATGGCTCCGTCAGGCAGCTGCACAAACCAGCACCCCCAGGCAGCCCCCTCCCCTCCCTGCCGCGGATCCCAGCCCGGGAGCGCGGGAAGGGAAGGGCTGGGGGCTCTGATAACTGCATCAGGTTTCTCTGCCCAAGCCTGCTCTGGAGGGATCAGAGATCAGATAGAAAAGGCAGCTGTTTCTCCTGACTCCCCTTCTGATTTTCAAGTAGAAATGTTCTGCTAAATCTCCTCTCTGTAGTTTCATCCTTCAATCCTTGCTGTACAGGGAAGAAAGAAACCCAAACCGAGGGCAGGTGCAAGCACATGATCCTGTCCCGGGGAGGGACCACATTTTATCCCTGTAGCAATCCTCTTTCCACCTTCGGATTTCCAGGTTCATTCCTGTGGTAGGTTTCAAACCACCAGCTGAGGTTTCCAACCCTGTGCTCTGCCTGAGCATGGCTCAGGTCCTCCCAAGCCCTTGGGAATCAGTGGAGGGAAGTTTTTCATCATAGCAAATCTGGTCCCACTCCACTGCTGCAGGAATAGATTATCCAGAACTCACCTTGCAAGTAAATTGGAAACAAGATTGCCTGTAAAATTGGGAATGTGAGAGGCTGTCACTGGGTGAGGAAGATGAACTTGGGGCTGGAGCTCCCTGCCCAGCTTTGCCAGCTTTCAGCCCTCCTGCTGCTCGATCTGCCTGCCTTCACAAAGCTGTGTGTGTGCAGCCAGAGCCTCCTCTCCTTGTCTGGCCCCAGCAACCTCGCAGCTTCTTTCAGTTGCACAAACTTCCCCGCTATAAATATGCCGTGGTGCCTGAGAAAGGCCCTGCTGCAGAAGCGAAATAATCTGAGCTGCAGCGTTTGCATCTGCAGCTCATCTTTCAGGGCCTCGGGAGGTTTCAGAGGTGTTTGCAAGCAGGACCCTGGTCCATCCTAAGGGCCAAGCAGTGACCATGACCCCAGGCAGCTGCTCCTGAGGGCCTATGTTCACTTGAGCCTATCTTCGATGAGAACAGCCTGATCTGTGCCAGAGTCGGAAGCTGTTAAAGACTTTCGGAGTGACAGAACCACAAGAGCTGGTTGCTAATGACTTTTTTGCTCCGTACCGGTAAGCTGACATCTGTGAGTCATACTCTCCTATTGCTGTGCCGTTTGTGGTCTGAAGTTTGTGCTACCTAAATACAATCAAACAGATTTCATGTGAAAACCGATACTCTTCTGTTAACTCCATGCTGTACTGGCATGACACTCATCTTGCATCTTCAAGATGCTTTTTATCCAGTCAGTTCCCAACTCTCTTTGGCCTCCCACCTCTACCAAGCAGGGCAGGAACAACCACCCCTGGCTGTCACCCACCACAGCACAATGTACACTGCTCTGCCCTGGCTGTGCCCCTGAGTTTGGATGTTCTTGTGGGTGTAAGAGGATCAGGCTGCTCCAGGCAGGATGATGGGAATGTGAAAGGGAGATGGAAATGTGAGGAGATGATGTGAGCATGAAGGGGTGATGGGAGCCGAAGGGGTGAGTGTGAAAGGCAGCGGATCATGTCGAGACAGGCAGGGTGAGCACAACTGTCCTGGTTTCAAGAACCATCGGCTTTGGCAGGGGCTCCAGCCAGGGCTGCGTGCAGCCAGCGTGCTCAAACTCTTAACCCGTCCTGTTGGGGGGCCGGGGTGCGAGCAGAGCTCGGGGCGGAGGCGCCCCGAGTGCGCTGCGCCCCCCGCCCCCGGAGCCCGATTGCCCCGTCCCCGCCGGCTCCGCTCCCCGCAGCGCCGGGCGCGGGGCCGCCTCCGGGGCGGGGCGGGGCGGCTCCCGCCGCCGCTGTCACCGCTCGGGGCCGGCCCAGCGCCTCCCCTCGGCTCAGCCCGGCCGGGGCGGCGGCGGCGGCGACGGGCGAAGCGGAGCGGAGCGGAGCGGGGTGCGCAGCTCAGCCCGGAGCGGAGCGAGGGAGCGCGGAAGAAAGGAAGGAAGGAGGGAGGAGGAGGAGGAGAAGCAGGAGGAGGAGGAGAAGGAGGAAGAGCAGCGGGAGAAGGGAGGCAGCGCCGGCCGCGCTGCCCCGGGCGCCCCGCTCCGTGCTCGGCGGGGCTCAGCCGCCGCCCCCCGCTCCCGGCGCGACGCCCCCGCGGCGCTGCCCCAGCCATGAAGGCGGCGGTGGATCTCACCATCATCAAGACGGAGAAGGTGGACATCGAGCTCTTCCCGTCCCCCGGTGAGCGCCGTGTCCCCTTCGCGCCCCGCTCCGCGCAGCCCCGTCCCCTTCTTCCAGCGAGGTGGCGGGAGAGGCTTGGCCGGGGGGGAGAGGCTTGGCCGGGGGGGACAGGGTGGTCAGAGAGGTCAGGGTGGGGGTTTTTGGGGGTGTCTTTTGGAAGGGAACACACAGCGCACCCCAAGTCGCAGCGCAGCGGCGCCGCCCGGGCTCTGCCCGCTGCGAAGGCGAATTGACTTTCCGAGCGCTTTTATGACTTTCCATCCCCCTCCTTCTCTTAAAATCCATCCCGCCGCCCCTCCAGCCTCCTTCCCTCACGCTCCTGGCATCCTTGCCGGGATGCAGGCAAGCCCGTCCGCCGGGGAGGCAGGAGGGATGCGCTCGCTCCGCGGGGCTCCCCGCCTGTTCCCATCGTTAGCTGGGATGTGCGTTCTCCCCATCCCTGGCTGGAAATGTCTTGTGTGGTCCAAGCACTCCTGGTATTTGGGAAACATAACTCCAGTGCTAAATACTCTGGATTTAGCACATTTAATCCAGGAAAAGCCGCCGCTTTGATATTTTTTCGCCCTTCTGCAGCTGGGGAAATGGGTGGAGAGGGGGTGCAGAGAGCAACACGTTACGGAAGGGAGGCGAGAAGAGGTTTCTGTGTGTTTTAGAGGGGTGAATTCAGCTGCTGCTGGCTGTGGTTACTGCTCCGAGCCGAGCCCTGGCCAGAATAAGGGCTGCTGTTCACACACTGGTGGCGTCTGGCTGCTTGCTGATCCCGGGTGCTCAGCTCCTCTCTACCCTGCCCAGGTGAGGTGGAGGATGGAGCTTGGAGGACCCGCAGGAAAAAAATCAAAATAAAAAACAACAACAAAAAACCCAACCCTTTTTTCTGCATTAAACGAGTCCTGTTGCTTCATCTCTCTCTGCTGCAATTCCCACTGTGCCAAACTGGAAGTTTGCTGAATTTTGTGCAGCACCGGTGTGGCGAAGAAAATCAAATTAAAGACTGAGTTGTACCTTTCTCTGCTGGTTAGGAAGTTTCTAGGAAGGCCAGAAGGGAGGCACAGTTCCCGCAGGCATTGGGATTTTGGCCTGCATGTGGAAATAAAATGACAGCTGAGTGCTGAAGCCGCACAGAGGTTGGTCGGTGCTTAGACTTCAATAGATGCTGGTGCAGCATCAGCTGGGCTGCAGAGAGCTCGGAAGGCAGCACCCGCCTGGGCATCAGCCGTCCATGGGCTCCAGCGCAGGAGCCTCCCTTGGGATCCCTCCTCCCGCCCCCCCCGGCCGCAGGGAGCATCCTGTGCTGCTCAGAGGGTCCAGCGCTCCCTGCCCCGGCAGCAGGGCTGAGCCTGGCTCCGGGGCTGGGCTGGGGAGCGCCAGGCTTCAAAATGCCCGAGGGATGCTAACAATGCACCCACACAGCTGAAAGGAGAGGCTGGAATGGAGCTGTTTGTGCCCATTTCCTAAAACTTTGGGAAAGACTCATTCATGCCCTTCAGCCCCTGAGGGCAGCCTGTTTGTTTGGAGGGGGAAAACAGGATAGGAATAAACACCTGGATCATCAGGGTGGTGTGGAGTTTGTTTTTCACTCTGGAGTAAAGTATCTGTTAAAATTTGCACTCTCCTGGTGCGGGTGAGAGCTCTCACAGAGGCTCTGTGTGCTCTGGGTGTCTGGAGCAGTGCAATTCCCTGGTGCTTGAAGGGAGGACTCGGAGTTTCACCCTGCCTTAAGTTCACTTTCTTCTGTCCCTGAAAGCTCTTCTGCAGCTGATGTCAGCAAACAGCTTTTAGAGCTGCCCCAAAGTTTAAGCTTGGGCAGGAAGAGCACTGAAAAACACAAACACAAGAGGTAGAAAAGTGCTCCCCCCCATCGGCCTCAGCTGCAGCCGCTCCTGTGCTGGTGGCTGCGCTCGCTGGGAGCCACAAAGGTCAGTGCTGTCAATTATCTGGCTTAACCTCATTTCCCCTCCAAGTCGCAGAGAACGCTGCAGCTTTCTGGTTTGGTGGGATTGATGGTGAGGGAAGGAGTGTGGATGCTGCTGGGTTGTGTTCCTGGGATCCGGCCAGGGGAGGAGGGAACATCACTTCTCTCTGCTCCTGGAGGGCTCAGCTGCTCCCTGATGGCTCCTTCAGCCCTGAATCTGCCACCAAATGTCCCCATCGTCCTTCATTCCAAAATGGGCTGGGAAGGACTCCAGCCCCTTGTCCCATCACAAAGCAGCCGTGCCAATGTGATCCATGGGCTTAACCTTGGGCAGGGAGGGTCCTGCAGCCAGAGGGATTCAGTTGTGCAGGATGTTTGATGTGCCAGGTGTCTGATGCCCCATGAAACTCTGTCCCCTCTCAACCCCCAAACCAACCCCTGCTCTACCCCACACCTCTGCCTGCAAAACTCCGGGGAGACTTGTGGTGTGTCCAAAGGGTTTAAGAATAATCTGGGAGGGATGTGGATCTCTAGAAAGCTTCCAAAGCGAAATCCTCCCCCTCCATCCCCACTATTGCCATGTGTGAGTGAGAAGAGGAGGTCAGAGCAAGAACGACATGGGGGTGGGTTCTCCTTCAGGATGCAATTCTAGGTGCATGGATATGTTTATGAGGATGTGATGGAAGGGTGGTAACATCACTTGTAGTTGTACATACATGGCTGATCCACCAATGGCTTGGTGGGACGTTTTCTCAGACAGTAAAACCCCAAACCACGCAAAATTCAACCCCAAGGGAACTTCGCCTGGGGGCTGATGAAGGCTGCCCTCCACAAATCACTTTGTTTCCTGCAGCTTGGCCAGCTGCATTTGCTGGCTGTGGGCAGAGTGGAAAGCAGCTCCAGCCCTTGCTGGGGGCTGCGGGGTGTAACTGGGGCTCCCAGTGCTCATTCTTGCTCAGGAAGCTGCAGATTTGCCTCCCTGAAGGTACCAGAGCAGGGCTGCAATCCCAGGTGTCATTCCTGGGCATCCCAGGTGGAGCAGGGATGCCAAATTCCCCATCCTGCATCCAGCCTTCCTTCTGCCTCCTTTCCTTGCAGGTGTGTTATGGGAGCAGGGGGGATTTGTTCCTGGAAAAAGGATTTTCTCCGTGCACACGCAGCACAGAAATCTGGGCTTTTTGGCTCTTCCATGCCTACCCTGAGGACACTTGGGACATGGACACGTAGTTTCCATTGGCCTGTGCGTGGGTGGCATCCCAGGGGTCTGTTTTTATCTGGCAAGAGCTTTTCCCTCTGTTTAGGATTTGGGACAGCATCAGTTAGGGCTGAAGCAAGACTTTCCAACCCAAACCTCTGTAAAGTTCGGGTTCTCCTGCTGTGGTGGTGCAGGGTACAGGGAAGCTCCTACACGGCTTCCATGCTACTTTGGGATGTAGGACCAGCCTGAATCGTGCTTCTCCCCCTTCCCACAGCCAGGTCAGGCTTTGCTTTCACTTTCAGTGCAAATAAGGGAGTTCTCCTTGAAATCGAGCCTGGCAAACGCAGAGCTCCTCTACAGAGCTTCGCCACGGGCAAATGGCAGAGAAAATCTCCCTTCTTTAGGTTTTAGGAGGGAATCCTTCATTCTGTTCTCTACCTTGTCTCGGGAGGACAAGTTTGCAGCCATCCCTGGCTCCAGGTGTGCATAGAACGGGGTCACAGCTGGATCAGCCCGACCAAGGTGGGTCAGTTTGCTGAGCTGCTCCGGGTAAAAGTGCTCAGGGACTTGGGACATTATTCTCATTAGTCTCAAAAAGGTTTGATCCTGCCTTATCCTCTCAGGGTTGAGCCCCCCCAGCTGTGTCAGCTGCTGTGTGACTCAGTTTCCCTGCTGCTGACAGGCACTGGCTCCTGCATGGCCACGTTTTCTTTCCATGAGGGATCTTCAGCATTTCCCTCCCTGCTCTGGCATGTTCTCTGTCCTCCCTGTGCCTCGGTGGGCCTGGGCGAGCGCTCAGCTGTCCTCCCGGGGACACACGGAATGCCAGAGCCTCGGGAAAGGAAAGCACTGATTGGCATCTCCAGGGATGCAGGGAATCGCACCGCGTCTTTTGGAATGCTTTGCTCTGCAGTGCCAAGGTGAGAGCTGGGCTCGGCTGGGGATGCTCTGTGTGGGCTGCAATGATCAGCAGCGAGGCTGAGGCTTAGAAATGGAGGGCTTGGGGCCGCTCTCGCATTTTCGGTGCTGATTGCCTGCGGAGGAGGTGAGAACTCAGCTGAAGAAGAGCAATTAGCTCTGTATGCGCTGACAAAATGCCCATTACTGTGGTATCCAGGCGGGATGTGGGAATTAGAGCTTCCCAGGAGGGGGGACTGCCTGCACTTGGCTGCCACCGGCTTCAAGTTTTTTAGTGTCAGCTTCACACCAAAGCTCTGAAAAGGGGTGGAAAGAGGGGAGCTCACGGAGCTGTCCTTCAGGGACACATCCACAAAGCACATCCCTGGTTTTTAACCTGGGTACAGGGAGGGAGATTTCCAGGCAACAGGAGCAAGCCCCGTTCCTGTCACGTTTCCATCCCGTACTCCCCAAAGCGCACACCAAGTGTGTAATTACAGTGTCGTTACATGAAGTGGCCCCTAATTTGTCATGTAATTACAGCGTGCCGTGCTTTGATAGGCCTTACAGAATGCAGGGATAACACAGGCTCATGCTGGAATGCTGTGCTCCAGTTCTCCAAAGCGAGCTGCTGAGACATCCTAAGACTTCCTGCACTCCCAAATCCAGAGCAGATTGCTGACAGGCAGGCAGCGAGTGGCTGGGACACCAGCAGGACTATGGCACACTCAGCTTTGCCACGGGATTATCACAGAATCCCAAAATGGTTTGGGTTGAAACCGTTGAAGATCTCACCTGAGAGATCTCCCAGTAGCCCAGGTTGCTCCAAGCCCTGTCCAACCTGGCCTTGGGCACATCCAGGGATGGGGCAGCCCCAGCTGCTCTGGGAGCCAGCTCTGGATTTGCCGCTGTGGAACTGCAGGCTTCCGTGGCAATGATGGGAAAATGTGGAAATCTACAGTCACATTCCTCTGGAATGGATCCTGCTGTCTGTGTGAGGAGCTGGGGACAGCTGGATCAGGTTTAGAGTGCACAGGTTGTGCCATAGTTTAAACCCTCAGGTGGGTGTGAGTAGGACCAGACTGAGTACATTTCAGGGATCTGAACTGGCAGAGCTGTCACCCTAAATGGCTCTTGTCAGTTGTGGCACCAGGCTCTGCTGGGATTTTGGGGAAGAAGGGAACAAATCCAAGTAAAACTGTCCCAGATAAGGCAGGAGAATCTCTTCCTTTTTGCACTGTCAGCTGGTCCTTTCATGGCACAAGGTGAGGAAATTGCATGATTTAGGACAGCAAGTGTCACTGCTGTCCCTGGTCCAAAGGATGCAGCTCTGGCACTCCCCAGGGTGACAGGTCTTGCTTGGTGGAGCACCTGTATTGGATAGGAAGGTGCCAGGACACTGGGGAGGTACACAAGGAGGGGATGATCTGCTTTATTTGAGCCCTAAAATTCCCCTAGAGCCAGAGCCTGACTGTTCACCACTTGGGGTGTTCTGCAGGGGCAAGGCTGTGCCTCTGCAGGCCAAGCCCTGACTCCCCAGTTTGCTTTTGGCTGGGAGTTCCTGGTGGACTCCAGTGTCTCTCTGGAGCCTCCTGGTGCAGCTCCAAGCCCCATCCCAGCAGGAGCCAGTGGCACAATCTGCAGCTGATCTGAGCAGCACAGCTGTCTCACAGCCAAAATTCAGGCCTGCAGCCCTTTTTTTGTAACCCCATGCCACAGTTATCCATCTCAGCTCTTTTGTTCCTCTTCCGTGACTAAGCTGCTCGCTTCTTGTGTTTCTTTTTTTTTCCTTTCATTGTGTAGTTTATAATCTTCCAACGAGATACAGACAAAAATTTGTTTGCAGCGCTGGCCAAGAAGTCTCTTGTTTCCCTGGCACAGGGCCATGCTTACATCTCCAGTCAAAATACTGCTGGTTAAACAATAAATATTTATTGATTCTCCTACGAGCTCCTACATTTTTCCCAGGTGCAATGGAATTTGAGGGGGGGAAAGCACTTGAGTGCTGCCCATGGCGGAGCTGGGAGATGGCTCCGGAGATAACGGGCCTGGAGTGGGACCTCATCCTGCAGAGGAGATCACTTTCCACCCCTTGCAAAGCTGGGATGGGTCCTGCTGCACAGCCCTGCAGAGCTGCTCTCATCTCTCCAGCCCAGCTTTCCTAGTTTTGGGGATCTGTGCCTGCAGGCTTCCATGGCAATGATGGGAAAATGTGGAAATCTACAGTCGCTTTCTGTGCCTGAATATCTCCTGGAACAGGGAAGGGACAGTCTGGGATGGGCACAGTTGGAGGCCAAGTGCACAGAGATTGCAAGAGAAGAAATAAATCCTTGAATCCCAGAATGGTTTGGGCTGGAAGAGACCTTAAATCTCATCCAGTTCCACCCCTGCCATGGGCAGGGACACCTCACACTGGCCCAGGTGACTCAGGGCCCCATCCAGCCTGGCTTTGGGCACTGCCAGGGTGGTTTCAGTTTGTAATTTGGTGGGAGGGCTCAGCTGTGGTGTCTCAGTGCAGCCACCCCTGGCTCTGGAGCCACTGACAGGCTGCAAATGTTGCCTTGCAGAGCCTGAGCCCTGCATGGAGAGGTTGAGGTGGAGGCAGGGCCCCCAGTGCTGCACTCAGAGCTGCTCCAAGGTGTTCACCCTCTCCAGAGGGTGGCTGGCTCAGAGGAGCCCTGGATGGGTCAAGCCCTGCTCTCTCACTACCATCGCTTTCTGAAATGAAACTCTGCATTTTTATGTTAAGGTTTTGGGGGTTTTTCAGTCAACTGCCAAAAATTAAGCCTTGATTTGCTCCTCTGTCCCATGAACATCCCCAGCTCATGGGAGCAATACCCCCTGTGCAGGACCAGGCAGGTGACATGCTTTTCCCTGTCCCCTCCGGTGGCTGTGCTGACCTTGCACAGTTTCCTGGCTCTCCCGTCTGTGTCCTGCTCTGTGCAGGGCAGGTGGGCCTGGTGTTTGCAGGAAGGCAGGAAGCTGGTGCAGCACAGCCCCTCGGTCCCACATCTGGTTCCTGGAGCTCATGGATAAATATAACCTGCCAGAAAAATATCACAAACACACCGAGAAACAACAGCTTGCTTTCCCAGAGAGGAAAACCCCCTCGTTTCTGTGGCTCCCTCTGCTTTGGGAATGAGGATTGGAGTCATTGTGACAGACCCGGTTGTGGATTGGGATGTGCAAATCACAGGGCTCTGTCTGGCTCTGAAATGGGCTCTGGGGCTGTAATTCCCATTCGTTCATCTCCCAGTTGCTGCTGGGCACAACAGCAATACCTGTTCCAGCAATTCCCTGCTTTCCAGCTTTTTCCCCTCATGTTTAAACCTTCCCTATAAAGCCAGAAGAGGCAGAGACCTCTAGCTGAGGTGGCTGGTGCAGGAACCCCGGGGTTATTTGGGCTGGAACAATGTTCTGGGAGGGTGCGCAGGGAGCACTGCTCTCCCCTGGGCTGCAGCTGTGTGTAGGATATCTTCCCACTGAATCCCATGTTTCTGGGATGGCTGTGGGGCTGCCTCCTCACCCCAGCTCAACATCCAGAGCTTGTTAATGAACAAAATGCATTTTCTTACATGGAGGGGATTCTAAATTGGCTCCACATGGATTCTGTAGGTTGTCGCACTTTCCCGGAGGGTGATGGCATAAGCAGGAATGTGGGATTGATGAAAGAAGCCAGACACTGAGTCAAAAGCTCCCCCTCTCCCCTCGCCGTGCCCCCTCTCTCTACCCCCATCTCATCTCAAATATTTGACGTGATTCCAAGGCATTCTTCACATGGCTGGTGGGGAGCGCAGGAGAAGCCAGCCCAGAGACTGAGCTTTTCTTTAAAAGCTTCTTTCTAAAGCTTTGGGGCTTTGTACCCCAAAAGTTGTTGAGAAAAGCTTTGATGAGACCTTGTTTTTTAGGGAAGCTGAGGTGCAGCACTCCCATTCTGCCATGTCAGGGAGGTGGGAGCATCCTCAGCTGGGTGCTCCAGGTCTCCCTCTGCTTGCAGGAGTCCCGTTCTCCATGCTCTGTGTTCCACTGCCTGGCTCCTCCCTGCTCCTGCACAGCAGCAGGCAGGCCTGGGGATATCCACCTCCTGGAATTCCCAGCTTGGGGGTGCTGGGTGACTGGGACAGGCTCAGCATCCTTCGGGAACCAAGTGTCAGGCATGGCAGGATGGGGCTTGCTGCCATTCCCCCGGGGTGCTGCCTCTCCTGGCACGGCCTTGCAGGATAACCCTGCTCACTCTGGGAAGCTGCCACTGCCAGCAGCAGACCCCAAAAGCTGAAGCTGGACACTGGGCAGTGCTTTGGGTGTTGTTTTCTCTTGTTTACCCCCTGTTGTCAGCAGTTTTTATCACAATAATCAAACTGTGGCTTTTTGACCCACATGAAAGTTTTTTTTCAGAGGTGCCTGCATGTGTTTGTGCAAAGCCACTGAATTTTGGTCACTGCTCTGGAAACAGCAAAGGGGATTTTTGTTTTCTTACCTTTTAGTTTTGAGCAAGTGTTTACCGAAACCTGAACCCTCTGAAGAAACAACTTGCAAAAGCTGAAGTCCTGGCTTTTTCCACTGGAAAATTAAAAAAAGATGGAGTGGGACACGTGAAATTTGGGTCTTTTTTTTCCCCTTCTTTTTTTACCCATTATTGTTAGAAGTGGTTTGAAAATGCAATGCCAAGAGCTTTCTCTTTTCAAGTGCTCGAGGCACGTTACCCCATTGCTCCATCCCTTAGACTGCTCCATGAGGTCAGCAAACACAATTCCTCCTGGTCTGCAGCTGGAAATGAAGAAAAACTCCTTTGCTCAAGCCCTGGCATCAGCCCCAGGCAGCAGAGGAACCCGTCAGATTGGCAGCGGCATCGGTGGCATTTCCCAAGCCCATCCTTGTGAAGGGCTGCCAGGAAGTTCGGGCTGGGTGTCCGAGGCTGTGCCGGGTTCTGGGAAGGCTGGGGAAGTTTCCCTTTCCAGCGGCAGCAGCAGGGTTTGGGATGCGGAGCTGTCCCGGTAGCCGCGGCCCGGCGGGGCCGCTCCTCCCTGGGGCTCTTTCCATCCCTGTAAGCGGCTCCAGATTTGAATTTGGCTCCAAAGGCCGGAACATGAAAGGCCCCGGCCCTGCGCCTGTTTGCCTTCGAGCGGGATGACTCCACCATTCTCGCTTCCAAGCAGCCGAGCGCGGAGCAGCCGGGGCCATATGGATCCTACGGTGTGACCTGAGTGCCCGGCACTGCGGGATGGGGAGGGACAGGAGGGAGCCCTGAGCTGTGTCACCCCGGGGCTGGACCCTTTCCCCCCCCTTTGGCATCTTCAAGGGCTTCTGCCTTCCGTGGCTGTCCGGCTGCCCTTCCTAAGCACTCACTGAGAGCCAAAGTTCGGCTGAAAGAAATTTCACAAAGCAAAGAAGAAGGAAGAAGAGGGATAAGGAGGAAAAGGAGGGAAGGGAAGGGGAGGGAGGATGATGTGCCTTTAAGCCGCGTGTGTAAGTGCTCGCTAATCTGGTGACTAACTCGGTGCGCGGCTGCCAAGCCGGGATCCATCCCCAGCCCAAGGCTCGCGAGTCATCAGGTCCCCTCCCTGCCCCATCCTGCGCCCCGCCGGGCGCCAGCCCCCCCGGCCCCCCGCACTCCCCATGGCAATTTATTTACTCATCTGGAGGGCACAGCCTCGGCGGTCTCTTGACTCAGCAGTCCGGGGCCGATGGGAGCTGCGGGAGCAAATTCCAGGCAAGAAATAATCTCATGACTTGTCTCGGAAAAGATTGCTCTGCAAAGATCCCCTGACGGTCACGGAGCGCTCCGTGCCGGCCCCTCCGGCAGAGCCTGACCAGGCTCCCGATTTCCCAACCTCGGGCAGCCGGCCAGGGATCCGAGAGGACTCACTGCAGCTTTCTCCCTTGGAAAAACAGGGATGGATTTGGAGATAGGGGATGGCACGGGGCCTCGGAGCTGATGCCTGTCCCCCTGGGACACAGGGAATGGGGAGCTGGAGTTGGCTGGCCAGGGCAGGGAGCCCAGAGCTTGGGGCTGTTTTGGTTTTTGGGGCATTTCTCCTTTTCTTTCCCTCCACTTTCCAGGGAGTGTTTAAACCCTTCCTTCATCCCCAGGCAATTTTGATTCCTCCATCTGTGTTTTTGCCCAGGCACTGGTATCACCCCCAGGAGGGCTGGCACTGAGGATGACTTTCGAAGCACATTTATCCTTGTTTTTTTTTCCCCTCCTCTTGGCTCTTTTTCATCCTACATTTCTCTCATCCTGGTCTTTTTTCCTCACCTCCTCCCCAGCCAGAGTAACTGGAGTTCCATCCCTCTCTGAGGGCTCTTTGGGAGGTCTGGTCCATTCCCAGCGCCTTCCTGTGGGTGCTGGGAATGAGCTGGGATTACACTAAATTGGAAATTAAGGATTTTAACAAACCGGCATTTTTTTGGGAATGAAAGCCCCAGGGGTGGGCAGGGCTGTTGGGCTGGCAGCTCCTTTGCCTCCTCCTCATCTGGGATCAAGGCTTGGGCTCACTCAGTTCCTGGGGCCATGCCAGGTCCATGGAAGGGAGCAGGTCCAGTGCACGGAGCCCCTGGAGATGATGGGAGAGGAATCAGCCTTGGATCACAGAGGAGTCACTCCTGGATCATCAGGAGCTCGGGACCAAGCTCCTAAGGGAATCTCACACCCCTCAAACCACACATCCAAGTCACTGCCAAAGCTCCTTCAGCCTCTTTAGGGTTGATGGAGGATTCCTGGAGCTCCTGGCAAGGGCTCCCAGCTCCCGAGTCCCAAATGCCGCCCCCTCCACTCCCTCCTCCATGGAGTCTCCTAAAGAGCCTCTTGGCGTGAGCAGCCGAATTCAATCAGCCCTTTCACCATCTGCTCCCAGGCACTTCTGCCGGGGAGGGCTCGGGGCCAGGGAGGCTGTAATTCCTTAATAGCTTCCGGATGCTTCGCGGGGTGGATGCGAGGCCTGGGAGTGTCTCAGCCTCTCTCCCCCAGCCCTGCTGAGGTTTCCAAGCTCAGGCTTCCTCCGGGCAGATCCGAGCGCCTCCAGGCATTCACATTATCCCTGCTTGCCCTTGGCTCTTCCCGGCTGAGGCCAGGAGCTGACATAATCCCATCCTGGACAACACTTGGCTCTGGGATGGGGATGACTGAGGCTGATGGGGCAGCCCAGCTCATTTTTGGCCGCCTTTCCCAGCTCACTCCCACCTTCATCTTCCCAGGGCTTGGTCTGGCCCAATCCCTGTGTTGGTCCCTTCCCTGGTGGGAAGTTTCCTAGAAGTAGGAGCTGGAAAAGATCTTGGAGATTGAGAAAACCCTTGCTCCTGTGCCTGAGGATACACCTGGATGTTGCATGGTGTAACACACCTGGGAAAAGCCCAGGAGCCCTGTGCTCAGCCTGGGATGGAGATGATTAATCTTGGGGCTCTCCTGGAAAATCCCCTTGGTTGGTTTTCTTGTCTGCTTAAAAATTAATAAAACCAGGAGAATTGTTCCTGGGAAGTTGTGAAATGATATTACTTTGGCACCGCTGTTCCTGAAGCTGGCGTGGGCTCCAGAGCTTTGGTTCCCAGGTTTTTCCCAGGCCCTTCCTGGCCTCCATCACTGGGGGAGCTGAGCTTGGACAGGGAACAGGGAGGTGCAGTGGTGCAGGGCTGGCAGGAGAATCCAGGGATGGCCTTGTCCTGGTTCCCTCCTGGTCCCAGATGGGAAGCTGACTCTTGTTCTCCTCTCACCTATCCCTTGGCTTTCATGGCTCCCAGCCCAGCCAGGAAAAGGCTCCTGTCGTGTTGTGGCTACTGGGATCATCGGCTGCTGTGCAGAGCCTGTCCAGGGGCTGGGGGATGTGCAGCGTGTGGGACGTGAGTGGTACCCATGGAGGTATCAGATGGTGGCACCAGCAGAGCCACAGCCCAAGGAGGTGGGGCTGGCTCAGGTGGCAGAGCAGAAGGAGCACCTTCTCCCTCTCCTGTGCAGCAGGTCCTCCCTCCCCTCCCTCTCTCGGGAAGGTGCTTGCAGTGTTCAGTGACTGCTGTGAGCTGCCCTGGGTGGAGGGGGTCAGTTGCAGGGGGGCTGCTGGATGTATTTGTGTGTGTTTGAGTGTGTTTTTGAGTGTGTGCTTGTGAGCCCTGGCCAGGGACACCCTCAGAGAGGGTCATGGCACTTGTGAGGGCAAATCTTCAGAGCAGTAAATCCAGGGATGCAAAGGAGTCAATCCACAGGGAGACATGTGGATCCTTACCTGCCATCTTCTGGCAGCTGCCAGTGGACTTAACTGTTTGTTCTAAAGAGTTATAAATAATTTTGTTGATTAAAATGATTGATTATCCTTGGTCTAATATTATTTAGGCAGAGCAAACAGTGCTGAGATTTACCAGCTGCTCTCTGACCTCCCAACCCTGATCTGTTTGTGGAAAGCCTGTGCAATTATTTGTTTGATTTCAAAGCTAAATATCCTAATCTTCCCTCTCCGCCTTTGGAAACTGCAACTGGCACCGGGACAGCTCGGGCTGATAAGGGAGGGCAGCCCTGGAGTCCTTGTGTGCCGGGACTTCCCTGGGCATAGGGGGGTGTGGGGGGCACATGGGGAGGACCGGTGAGGGCAGGGCTCCTGCGAAGGAACCTGTGAGGCGAAGGAGTTCTTGGGCTCCTCCTCCTCTCCCTCCTGCTGCCCTGCACACCGTCACGGAGTGCTGCCCCGGGCCGAGCCCGGCGCTCGCAGATGCGGAGGGAGGGGAAGCTGCGCCAGCCCGGAGGAGCGGGGCTGGCGGGCGCGGCAGCCGCGGTGCCCCTGCGGGACGCGATGCGGCTTGCCGCTGCCATTGAGCAATCCCGGCTGTCTGGCTGGCGCTGCCCTGCGGGGAAGGGGTGCCCGGCAGGGCTGCGGAGGTGGGGTGGGACAGGCAGGAATCTGCAGCTGCCGAGCGGCGCGGGGCTCGCCCAGCGCCCGTCGCCCGCGGCAGCGAGCGGAGGTGACCGGAGCTGCCGAGGCTCCCTCCCTCCCTCCCTCGTCATCTCTGATCCTTCCACACCGCCGCCTTCGTGCTGGCAGCGTCCTATGGGGATGTTTTGGGCTCCAGGAAGCCGTAGGAACATCCCCAGGGACCTTCCCCATGAGTGCATGGACACCCCACGGCATCTCCGCAGCAGGTCCAGCTCTCACAAACATTCCCGGAGGATGAATGGGAGCTGGTCAGGCAGCAGAGGCTTTGATGTGGACGGACATATCTGGGGGGTTGAACATCACCCCAGCCCCAGGGCAATGCCACTCTCCTGCCATGTGCTGCCTCATGTCTGGCGTGACTGGGCCTGGGGGCAGGGGCTGGGCCGGGACACAGAGGGATCAGTCTGAGCAGGGAAATCAAGGAAAGGTTGGGGAATTCCTCGGGACAGACAGATTTGAGGTGTTTGGCTGAATATCTCTGTGCCTAATCCCTTCCCAAGGCAAGGGTAATTGAGGCTTCTGTGAGTGATTTTCCCAGTGATTTCCCAGCAGCAGGGACAGCTCTGGAGTCCATCGGCCTCAGAATTGTCTCCTGTCCTGGTGATGGGCACACAAATGATGGGGTTTTATCCAGGGCATGGAGTCATTGCACATGGATCATCGGGACTGTGGGATGAAAACATGCCGAGCTGTGAGGTCATGTGTGGCTGCTCACAAAGTGTGCTGGCACAGTTTTTTCTTCAGGAGTGTCTGAGCGTCTCAGAGGGCTGGGATCCTTTGTGAGTGATGAAAGAGCTCAGCTTGAGTGAAGGTTCCTTGGCCTTCCTCCTGCTGCTAGGGGACAGCCCCGCCAAGAGATCTCAGCCTTCCCTTTTCACACTTCCCATCCTGACAGCATATTCCCCACATGATGTTCTGCCAGTTATCCTCAACCTGGCCTTGCTACATCCCTGCTCTCCCTTGCTGGGAGACTCTGGTGCATGCTTTGGCAGCCCCAGCCTGCAGCAGCAGCTGGAGGTGTTGGAGCTGAATCCCCTTTGTGTCTGTCCCTATTCCTGGATGATGATGAAGGAGAGGGAGATGAGTATCTGCAGAAGAGTTTGAGGGTTTGTTTGGATGGATGGAGAAATATTCCATCTGAACTGCCCGGGGAGTACCTTGGGAGCATCCCATGGATGCTTCTGCAATCCAGGAAAAATCCATGGCAGGGTTCTGGGATGAGTTCATCCTTCTCTTGTGACAAATCCTCCAGTCCCATCCCTTCTTCATCAAAGATGCCAGAAATGGCAACACCAGCCAGGGAGCTGAGGGGAGGACAGCAGAATTCCTGGGTTTGACCCGGCTGGAAGGGAATGTGAGCTCTCAGGGATGGTGGGTGTGGATGCCCCGGAGCTCCCTAAGTGCCGGGGCCCAGCGTGGGACTGCTCTGAAGGCTCAGGCTGGGCTCCTGCAGCCCTGCAAGGCTCCAGGGGCACTGAGGGCTCCCGGCCCAGCTCGGGGAGAATGAGGAACTTCAAGCGGCTTCTGGTGGCAGGCGTGAGCCCCGTGAGCACCCCGGCTCTGTGCCAGCAGCAGGGCAGGATCTGTGCTCGCCTGCTCGGTGCCGAGCGCTGCGGCTCCGCAGGGACTTTTCCCTTTTGTCCCCATTGCTGTTGGGCAGCCTGAGCTCCGAGGGGTGTGAGCGGCGGGGTTTGGTCGAAGGAGCATCTCCCGGAGGTGGGGCATGGCCTGGGCTGGCTGGTTCCTGCTGGCGTGCTTCCAGCCGGGCTGGGTGTCCATTACAGGCTCGCCCAGGCTCCGGCGGCGCGTGTGCCCTGCCCGGGGATTAGAGCTCTTCAGAGGCGCGGTTAGCAGGGCTTAGGGCGATTATCGGGGGAAGCCTGGCTCGCAGGTTTGCGCCAGCCCGGGAGGGTCCTCCCAGCCCTGCTGAGCAGCGATCCCAGCCTGGAGGTGAGGTGTTAATCCTGGCTCCAGAGGGGACGGCGCTCCTGGGATATTCCATTGGGAAAGAGTCAGGAAAGGGCTCTAAGGGCCCGATGGCTGTGGGAAGAGGCTTTGCCTCCTGAGCAGGATGGCTTTGGGCAGGTGGAGGTTTCTCCTTGCTGGCTGCAGCCTCCTGGCCTGCCTTCTCCAGCCTGGAGCCTCCACAGGGCTTTAATTGAGCTGGACTCTGCCCTCAGGCCAGCGGGCTCAGAAAAGGCTGGAGGAAGTTTTAGGTTGTGATGCTGTTAAATCTGAAGGGACTGCAGAAGCCATTTAGAGCTGATTCAACAGTGGGAGGCTGTGGTGCTGAGCTGCTGGAGCTGCTGGAGCTGAACCACGCCTGCCTAGTAGCGTCCCATCCTAGAACCCTCTGGTGGTTTGGCTCTGGAGGATCCTTAAAGTTCATCTCATTATCTCATCCAACAGGCACCTTCCACTACCCCAAGGTGCTCCAAGCCCTGTCCAGCCTGGCCTTGGACACTTCCAGGGATCCAGGGGCAGCCACAGCTGCTCTGGGCAAAGCTGATGGAATTTGACTGATGACCAGTCCTGTTTCTGACATCTGGGTGCTTCCAATGAGTGCTGTTAAACCATGGCTGCGTTCCCAAACCTCAGAGGTGGCTGAATGTCCCCAGGATTTGCTTTATCCATCTGTGCTCCTTGCAGCAGCTGAAATGGGGAGGATGGGGTGAATCCCCAGCCGAGGGAAGCCCCTGAGCTGCTGAAGGAAGAGGAGCTGTGGGCCCTGGCCCTGCTGAGCTGGGGGAGCTTTCCCATAATCGCAGTGAGCGTTGACTCAGGGGCTGTGGTTTAGCTCAGCTTCAGCCGTGGCCTTTCTCTAGCACTTCATTCCCTCTTCTCTCCCACAAAAGCCAAGGATGGAGCGAGCTGCCCACCAGGCTGCTCCCCTGTGAGCTCCTGGGACTCTCAAGGATGCTGCTTTCCCAGGATTACCATCCAACACCCACGTTACAAAGCGGGGAGAGCGAGGGAGGAGAAGGAGCTGGAGCCTGAGCAGGGCGGGCTGTGAGTGATGGTGGCTGCAGAATCCTTTCCCTGGACCTGGTTCCTCACAGCTGCCAGACCCCCAGAGCCAAACCAGCCCTCCCTCACCTGCTGGCTGCTCTGTGTCCACTTTTCCTCATGGACATGTCTCTGCCAGGCCAGGCTGTCCATGGCACACAGGGCTGAACCCCAAAACCCGAGGCCGAGCAGAGCATCCCAAGGCCTCGCCCGTAGCTGAACCTTCCCCTCTGGTTCTCTGAGTGCTGAGAGCCTAAACCTGGGACAAAATGCTTTTATCTGCATTTAGGGAGGAAAGTGTTCAGGCCCCTTTTTTAGGGGAAGAGCTGGCCCCCATGGCACACCACATCTCCTTAAGAAAACTGCTGAGGGCCAGAAAAAAGCCTGCTTTGTTGGGCTTTCTGCAGTGCTAAGCACTGTGGGCTTTCGGTTTCCTCTCTTGTTTTTCTCTTGAAGCCCAGCTTTCATCTCACAGTATTTATTTTTCACTGCTTGAAGGAGGGGAAAAAAGAGACTTATTTTTCTTCTCATTTTTATTTTTTTGTTTAAGAAATGTATTTATTTTAAATTAAAATAGCAAATGTCTGCACCTTTTGTGCCATCCATCCTTGCAGATGGAAGCAGGGCTGGTCTATGGCTCGTTGCTGCAGGAAGGAGACCCAAATCTCCCCCATCTGCTCCCATCCCATCCCCACAGCCCCAGCAAACACCCCTTGCTGTGCTTATCCCTGCTCCCCATCCAGATTTCCTTCTGGTCCTTTTTTCCAGCTTTCTGTCCCACTTTCCCTTTCCTCCCCTCGAATCTCGCTGCCCTTTGGGTCCGAGGAGCCCTAATTGGAACAGGCCGGCTCCTCTCCTGCTTCCTGCGTGGGAGTGAGAGGCAACGCTTGTGAAAACAGTTCAAAAGTGCACACAAATTTTTGCCTAATCCTGCCTAAATAACAGGGGGCTCAGCCAGGGTTGTTAGCCCGGGTGTCCCTGCTCCAGTGGGGGGGCACTTGGGAAAAGCAGAGCTGCCCGAGGGGCTGGAGGTGCCTGGGGGTGCTGGAAACCCGAGCTGGGGACGTGGTGGGGACGTGGTGGGGACGTGGTGGGGACGTGGTGG
>QUSF01000045.1:3046115-3057351 GCA_003676055.1 Chloebia gouldiae | reverse complement strand
GGGGAGCGTGGGAAGGGTCTCAGCTCCCGGCCCCCCTCTCCTCAGCCTCCTCTGATCCTGAGAAAGGTTCTGGGCTGCTGAACCCTCCCAGCTGGGGAACCTTGGGAAATCTGTGCTCCAGTTTCCCCCAGCTCCAGCTCTGCCCTGCTTTGGATCCCAGGGAAAGCTGGGTCAGAGGGGCTCAGGGAGATGAGCTCGGGGTGGGCTGGGGGGGGACCGTGGGCTTGGTGGCCACGGAGTCACTGTGGGCACGTGGGAGAGTGAACCCTTGTCACCCCTCTGGGAAACTCCTGCTCCATCAGCATCCAGCAGTGGGGGGACATCCTGGAGCATGGGCAGCTCCAGAAAGATGGGATGGGGGCTCCAGGGGGATCTCAGCTGCCTCAGGGCTCAAGGAGTGGGGTTTCTGAGGGACACAGGCATGAATTCATGGAGCCCTTGGATGCACAGTCCCTGCAAATGATCTTGTTTAAAACCAATTTGCCTCTTCACCCCTAATTTAACCATGGAATCCTGGAATGGTTTGAGTTGGAAAGGGCCTTAAAGCCCATCTCATTTCACCCCACTGCCATGGCAGGGACACCTTCCACTGTGCCAGGCTGCTCCAAGCCCATCCATACTGGCCTTGGGCACTGCCAGGGATCCAGGGGCAGCCACAGCTGCTCTGGGCACCCTGAGCCAGGCCTTCCCACCCTCACAGGGAGGAATTTCCTCCTAAAATGTGGTCTAAATCTAAATCTAAGCTAAATCTAATTTTAAATCTACCCTGTTTCATTTTAAAGCCTTTCCCCCTTGTCCCCGTGCCTCTGCTAAACCACACAAGGGCCTGGAATCTCCATGGCATCCATGTGCTCCAGGCCTGGGAAGGGGAGGCTGAGGAGAGCTCGGGTTCCTGCCCTTGGTGTCCCTCCATCCATCCATCCATCCATCCATCCATCCATCCATCCATCCATCCATCCATCCATCCTGGCAGGAACAGGAGGTGCTTTGGGGTCAGGTGGCTCCACTCTGACCCTCCCCACATCCATTTCCAGCAGCTACTGGGTGAAACCCCACACAGGGACACACTGGGGCTCTGATGGAAAAAAGTGTGAGTGGCCAAGGGGAGCTTGGAGCAGTCACTGACCCTGAGTGGAAACTCGGCTGAAAAATGACTTTGCTCCCATCCTTCTGCTCGGGGCATCCTTTTTTTCCCTTGTCTGCCATTTATTTTCCTTCTGCAATCAGCTGCAAATGGCTTTGGCGTGCAGAGGAGTTCTGTGCATTTGAAGGTCAAAATCCCTAAAGTTTGTAAATCCAAGTCCTTTAAAAAGATCAGATGTGTGGAAATAGTTTACACATGCAGGGCCTGGTGGGAGCAGAGTGGGAATTTGGCTGGGAGATGAACTTGGTGGTGTTGGCCTCTTTGCTTCTGGTTTTCTCTCAGGCTCCACGTGCCCCTGGCTGGGGGGTCTGGGCAGGTCTCCCTTAGCACAGAACCCATCCAGGGCAATGTCAGGGTATTTTATCCTCTTGTGTCTCTGAGTCCCATCCCCAGGGATGTCAGGGAGCTGAAGGGGCCTGGTTTGGAGAAGCCACGGAGCCCCCAGATCCCTCTTTGCCTTGGAAAGCTGCAGCCAGATAAAAGCTGTCCCCATGCAAGGCAAATCCTGCATCTCTGCTCTACAGATGCTGCAGATGCTGCTGACATAACTCTGCAGGGTGACTGCAACTCCTGGCACTGTTTAAAAATCAAACCATAGCTGCCTGCCTGCTCTCCCAGGAGGGAAATCAAAGGCGGCTCTGTCGGCGCAGGACGAGGACATGGCATCCACACAGCTGGGTGCACGTGGCAGCTGTGTCAGGGGGGCTTTGATGGGCTCGTAAAAACCAGCCAGAAATCCCAGTCTGGCCCCTGCTGCTGAGCTTGCTTTTGGGATTAAAGCCCCAGCATTCCTAAACTGGGTTTAGGTGGAACAGCTGGGCCTGGTGCTGGCTCCCACCCCAGCCCTGCACACAGCCCTGTGCTCTGTGGGCAGCACTAAAGGAGAGGTTTTATTGGTGCAAGGTTTGATTAAAATCTCGCAAACAGGTTTCAGATGGCACTGAAAGCTGATACCGGGGCAGCTAAGCCAGGCTTGTTGCTTTTGTTCCTGAAATTCTGCTCAACTCTGACCTTTAGGCATCCCAGACTGGAGGTGAAGGGCTGGAGGACATTGCCAGGGTTTGCCTCCACGGGAAGGAATTTCCCTTCACCAGCAAAGTTTATAGAGTTATAGAATATTCCAGGGTTGCAGGGATTCACAGGGATCACTAAGTCTGAGTCCTGGCCCTGCACAGAGCTAAGTAAACCCCACCATGCTCCCTGCACATAAACCACCCCGTTTTAAAATAAATACTGAATTATTTAAATAAATTCAGTACCCCCAAAGCATTAGGAACAGAGTTTAGAGTAAAAACTCTCCATCCACCCCGTCCTTCTCAAGCCACCCAGCCAAGCCTTGTCCCCAGACACGTCTGCAGAGCTTCACACGCACGTTTGGTTTCCCTGGGTGAGTTTTCCCTGGCTCTGGGACACTGCTGACCCAGCCAAGGCTTCTGCAGGCTCAGGGCTTTGGGGCTGCTCTGTCCTCAGCAGAAATTCAAACAAGTAGCTGTGACCTCACAGGAAAAAAGCAGGTGATGTTTTAGTCCTGAATCTGCCAAGCACAATGTATTTTGCAGAAGCCTTGAAATGCACACTTGGGTTGATTTGGGTGTTTAAATAGACACTGTCCTTTGGCATGGTTTTTTTTTCATTTGGGAACAGATTGTTTGCTTCCCTGTGACCTCTCCCTGGGAATCACTTTTATGTCTCCCCTGTTTTGACAGGTTGTTTGTGCAGAGCTCAGCATTCACCTTCCTAAACCGAAATCTTATCCTCCCGCTACTGCAAAATTGATTTGCTGGGTTTGTGCAAAGCCAGCTCCATGGATTCTGCACGACCAAACAGCGGGATCAGGGATGGGCCCTTGCTATTGCAGAGATAAAAATACCGTTTTTCACCCTGCTCTTGGTGTCTGGCCTGAGGAGCTCACCTCCACACAGGTTTTCATGGTGATTCAGTGTTAAAATTGGGGTTAGAACCGTTTTCTCAGCCTGGCTCTGACTCATCTTCCCAGGGCAGGCAGGAGCTGCTGTTGAGGCAGGCGGAGGCAGCAGATTCCTGGGTGGTCCCTGTGACCACAGAGCAGGGAGAGCAGAGCATTCAAATGTAACTTGAGGATGAAGGGAAAGGGGCACCGAGCCACTTTCTCCCAGTGTTATCTCAAGCAGCAGATGGGGAACAGAGATAGCGATGGTGGCTGCTCATTTTCCGTGCCCTCTCCAGCCAAATCCAGTGAATAATGAAGTGTAATTTGCCAAATAGCCTTTAGATGTGGGATTTGCTTTTAGAGGTCCTGATCCTGCCACTGTGGAGGCAATCCTGGATTTGTGTGATGGGCTGAGGGCAGGAATTGTATCCTGTATTCACCATGTTGGGAGTTTCACTGCTCCCACCTGAGCCAAGAGTCTGCAAATCATTTCTGGAGAGCCTTGGGGGCTTGGCTGGAGGACATGAAAGAGAAGGGGGAATTTCTGTATTGGGGCTGAGAGGTGGAAGGGGCAGAAGTGGGGACAGAGAAGTTGCTCTGTTTGTCTCGGCAGTGGAATTGTGTCAGGAGCATCCCTCAGATGATCTGGGGATGCTTTGCAGCATTGTCACCTTCACCCTGTGCTACAGAGCTGCATGTGGAGGTTTATCCATGGAAAACCAGGATTGTTTAGGTTGGAAAAGCCTTCCAAGATCATGGGGTCCAACCATTCCCCAGCACTGCCAGGCGACCACCAACCCATGTTCCCAAGAGCCACATCCACAGGTGTTTTAAACATTTCCAGTGGTGATGATTCCACCACAGCCCTGGAATTCTGTTTATCCAACCCCCAGATTCCCACTTGGAAAAAACCCCAGTGTTGGGTTGTTCAGCCTTTAAATGATGCCCATGAGTTTGGCTGGGGAGCAGCTGAGTGGAGCAGGAATTCCAGTCTGGGGCAGCTGGGCTGACTCTTCCCAGGGGCTGCAGCGCTGCTTCCATCCCCGACTCCGTGTTTTATCAGGAATACACCAACACTGCCTGGAACAGGCCCTCAGCAGCATTTTGCAGGTGTAAAGGTTTATTAAATCAGGAGTTAACAAACTTGGAGCGACGGAAAACTGTGGTGGTTGAGTTTCCACAAGACACAGAATTCTTTGATTTTCAATGTCTACATCCAGATATTCATGAGAATACCAAAGACTTTGCCCATGGTGTCATTTTTCCACTGAGTTTTCATGGAAAATTTCTACTAGGCTGCAGAGCTAAACCAACCTCAGGTGGAAGATTTCCATCTCTGCTGACCAAGTGCAGTTTTTGGGGTGGTGGTTGTTCAAGACTTTCCTTCTCCATCAGAAATGTTCTTCAGGAATACTGAAAGTATGGGGAAAAGAGCCAAACCTCTATTCAGATATTTTGCCTCAAATGGTTAGTTTTATTTGTGAGATTCTTTGGCTACAAAGCTTCATCTCCTTCCAAATAAATTAGAAAAATGGATTTAAAAAAGGAAAGGAAGAGGTTTGGTCCTTGTCAAGATTGACTCCAAGCTTAGCTCTTGGCTTGGCCCTGCTGTCCCATGGGATGGCTGGCGTTGTCCATGTTGTCCATGACTCACCCGTGGCTCCCTGCTATGGATGTGCATGACGTAACTCTGGGCTAATGTGGGATTTTCCAGCTCTTTGTTTCCCTTCCCCCCTCAAATGGGTATTCTGCCACTCCTCCATCCTGTCTCAGCCTGCTGTCAGCTCGCTTTTTCATGGAGTCTTAGAATCATGGAATGGTTTGGGATGGAATGGACCTTGAAGCCCATCCCATTCCATCTCCTGCTTTGGACCCTTCCAGGGAAAGGGCAGCCACAGTTTCTCTGGGCAACCTGTGCCAGGGCCTCCCCACCCCCACAGGGAAGGATTTCCTAGGATAAAGAATTTTCTAGGATTCTTTAATTTTCTCCTTTCTTTTCTTTGCACTGGGATGACAGAGTAGTAAATCAGGAATGCTTTTCTCCCTCTTTCTTGTTCACCCTGGTGTGAGACTCTTTGCCTTCCTTGGTGCCTGGAGCTGCTGAGCCACTTCCCAGGCTCCAGACACACCTGGAATGTTGAAGCCCAGCAGGCTGATACCTGGAAAAGCCTTGATATCATCATCCAGTAGCACATTCCAGAAGCGTAGGGACACCATGTGCACCTGGCTAGCATTCTGTGACATCTTTCCCAGTCCCATGTTCTCATGGCTGTGTTTCTCTCCTGCTTCTTTCAGACATGGAATGTGCAGATGTGCCTTTATTAACGCCCAGCAGCAAAGAAATGATGTCCCAGGCACTGAAAGCCACATTCAGTGGCTTTGCCAAGGAGCAGCAGCGGCTGGGAATTCCCAAAGGTAAGACATGGCTTCCCATGAACGACCACAGTACCCACAGGGGTTGTGTCCTCCTCCCAGGCTGCCCAGAATTCCCTGTCTGCCATCTCCCCTGCTGGTTCTTGGGAGCTTCAGCTGGAAAAACGTGGACAAGTCATCTCCACTAAACAGAGGCAGCAGGGACCCTTTACCAGAGGCTGGTGACAGGGAGAAGCCAAGAAAATTGGAGAAATGGGTGGGAGAAGGGGGTCAGGGAAGTGATGGGATTTTTAGAAATCCCAAACAAATCCAAAGCTTTTTCCTTGGACGAAATGTTTCCACATTAAGGCTGAGCCAGACCGGGCGTGGTACTCACACCCTGCTGCCAGTGGGCTGCCAGGCTCCAGGGAGGAGGCTGTGCTGGTGCAGGGCAGCTGCAGCACTGCCCGTGTCCCGTTTTCCCGGGAGAGCTCACTGCTGGATCCCTCTGCAGACCCCCAGCAGTGGACGGAGACGCACGTGCGGGACTGGGTGATGTGGGCAGTGAACGAGTTCAGCCTGAAGGAAGTGGATTTCCAGAAGTTCTGCATGAACGGAGCTGCCCTCTGTGCCCTGGGCAAGGAGTGCTTCCTGGAGCTGGCGCCTGACTTTGTGGGAGATATCCTTTGGGAGCATCTGGAGATCCTGCAGAAAGGTCAGTCCTGGGGTGTCCCGGGTGAACAATTCATGGCAGCCTGGTTCTGGGGCTTTCCATAGACCAGGAGGTGTTCCCCTTGAGCTTTAATCCCAGGAAAAACATCTTCCAGAGCCCAGCTTTTCAGCAGGATTCCAAATGGGCATCCCAATGGCAGCAGGCAAGGCGAATCCTGGCAGTGCCTCAGAGAGGCAGAGTGTTTGTGCCGGCTGCTTGGCAGGGATCCCCAATGGGCAGGGACACTCTGCCTGCCTGGAATCCATGGTGGGATTTTCCAAAGCATTTTTCCTCAGCCTGTTCAGCTCCTGTTGTGAATTTTACTGTTTCCTCCACTGGAACTGGGTACAGGAATACAGCCAAAATCCTACCCAAATTTCCCAGCGGCGATTGGAAGCTGCTTTGCTTTGTTCCATGTCCCATTAAAAGGGTGTTCCATGCCCCCAAAACCAGCATTTCTGGGAGGAGAAGCCATCTGTGCCATTCCCAGCATGACAGCATCCAAGGACATTAACTTTCAGTGACTGGGGGCACACACTTTGATTTAGGGTGTTGATTTTCTATGTCTGGATGCCCAGGAGCACTGGGATGGCTTCCAAGGAGCAGGTGAGGAACTGAGTACCTCTACCTGAGCCACAAGCAGGAGCTGCAGCACACCTGAGCTCTTTTTCCAGCTCCCTTCTCTGGAGAGCTGTTTGCTTTCCTGGAATGTCCCCTGTGCTGTCCTACTGACCCTGGTGGCAGGAAGGGGAGGGGGAGCACAGTTATCCCTTCCAGGAAACCATTGACAAATGGATGTTAATTGCCCATTACTAATTTTACTGCTACCTGTGGTTTGCAGAAGGTAAACATGGCCCTTCCCGGGCTCTGGGCAGGCCAGCCTGTTTTCCTGCTCTTGGGCTCTAAATCTGGTCTGTCCCTTTTGTTTTGCATATTTTTCATGGAGTGCTTGGATCAACACTGAGCAGTTTAACCAAACAAAGCCAAACCTTGTGCTCAGCCCAGTTTCTCCTTGCAATGAGCCATTGCTTGCACCTTCCCACAGCTCTTCTTCCCTGCTGTCCCTGCCCATGGTTGGGAGTAGCTGGTCTTCAAGGTCCTTTCCAACCCAACCCGCCTAGGATTCTGTAATTCTGTGATTTTTTGGGCTGTGCCCACTGGAGAGGGTGGGATGTGCTGCAGGTACTGACTGAGGCACCAGGACTGGGTTTGCACCTCCTTCCTGCAGATTCCCCACACATGGAGATGGACTTGATGCTGTAAATTTATGGCAGAGGGGAATCATAATTTCAGAGAGCACTGACACATGTGGGTATTCAGACACTGCAGTATTGATGGTACAAAGGCCTGGGATAGGGAGGAGTTTTTCAAAGAGGCTGAAAATCTTTGTGCCTGCTATAACTTTCCTTCTGAAAGACTGACAATGAATAAAGCTGAATTTCTGTCTTCACACTGTTGGTGTTGCCCCAGGAATCCAGAAATCTCTGTTGCCTGTTTGGTTTCACTGGTGACTTTGTCACTCTTGCACAAGCAGGGCCCTTGCTCCTCCTCCTCTGGTGGGCACTGAACAGATTTCCAGTGAGGTATTTGGCGGGTCACAAAGAGCTCCCAAGAAATAACCAGCCACCCCCCAGGAGTGGTTTCTGTTCCCTCTGAGTGCTGGGGCTCATCTCCAGCCCTGACCAGAGCTGTGCTGGTGCTGTACAGACAGAAAAGAGCTGTCCTGCCACATCTGCCCATGCAGGAGGAGCTGGGGCTCTCTCTCTGTGCCTGGATGTGACATGGGAAGAGATCCAGGTGTCTCCAGGCTCAGCCAGGGCTCCAACTTGTCTCTCCATCTTCCCCACCATCATCACTGGGGGTGTTGGTGCTGGGAGTGGTTCTTAGCCCCAAAATGCCTGGCTTTACCTGTGCTGCTGGCCCGGGGTGGTGCTGGGACGGGCTGTGACCCCGCTGTGCCCTGAGCTGACACTGTCCCCTGGGAGAACTGCGTGACTCAAGTACCACAGGCTGCTCAGGCTTTAAAAACAGCACATGGGTGCCTTTTCCCTGCATGGATTTGGGTATTTTCAGGCTCACTTTTCCATAATTCTTCCTAAAATAACCTTCTCAGTTACCAGCAGTCAGCAGTGCCCTGCACTTGACTCTAAGCACAGCCAAAGGTTCTCCCCTGCTCTGTGGTCACCCCCTGCCCCTTGGCAGACACTGTGGAGAGAGGAACAGAGCATTTCTCATTAGTCCTCAGTGTTTGCACAAGCCCTTCTTCTTGTTAGGGAATATTTTCCAGCCTGCAGTCCCCAGGGGAGAGGGCCAAATTTAGGCTCCTCACAGGCGAACGTGCATTATCTGTGCTTGGCTTCTCCAGAGCTGGGGCAGAAACAAACCCAGCCCAGAGCTGCCTGGGGGCCTTGCTCTGGTTAAAGGAAAGAAATCTCCCATCCCAGTACCCTTGCTCAGCATGCCATGCTGGAATGAGTCAGGTGTTCATGAAAAAAATTTTCGGGGTAGGGGCAAGGTGGCTTTTACACAGAAAAGCAAATTCAGCACAGCCCAGGAGGAGCAAAGTGCTTGGAAAAAGCCACAGGAAGCAGGGAGTCCATGCTTTGACATGCTCCATGCTCTCTCCCAGTGAGTTATGCCTCTGGAAAGCTGAAATTTGGCATTTTGACCATATATACATGGAGGAGTCTGTGTCAGGAATGGGGTCAGGGACAGTGAGACAAAGCAGTTTTGAACATGGAATGTTCTGCCTGTGTCAGGCGCTGCACAGGCTGGGAATTCACATGGATTTGGGGCTAGAGGAGCTGGGTTTGGGATGGGTCACCCACTCCCTTATACACACCTACTGCTGGTCTAAAAATAGGACTTTTCCAGGAAAACAACTGTCCTTGTGTGGGGAGTTTTTCCAGGAGCTCACACATGGAAGTGTGCTCAGCAACCCTCAGGAGAAGGAGAGGTGACAAAGTCTGAGGCAAGCAAGGAAATGATGCAGCTGGGAGCTCAGAGCCTCCTGGAGCCCTGGCTGAGAAAGTTGTTGCTGTTTGGGTGGGGCTGGCTTTCTTTAAGTTTGGCCATACCTGCAGCAGGAATTCCCAAAGAACCCCACATGCCTTAGGTTTCTGTGGGATTTCAGCTCTGAATTAATTTCTGTTGCTCAGAACGCCCCAGTTTAACCTGGGGAGGAGATTTTGGGAAGTTCAGGGCTCTCTGTGTCACAGCAAGTCTTGCACAGCTCTGTGTGCCTTCGACTGATGACATTTCCTTCCTTTCCTCTTTGCAGAAGAGGTGAAACCGTACCCAGCAAATGGAGTGAACACCACATACCCCGAGTCCCGCTACACCTCAGACTACTTCATTAGTAAGTCTCAATTAGCAGTGTCAATTATCACCATTATCATGCCTGGAAGCACCTTTGAGCAGAGGTTTGTGTGCACCACAATAGGACTGCACCATGCAAAGGGGGATGTTGTTTTTCCAAGGGTTTAGGGTTGATTTGGAAGCTTCCTGTACTTTTTGGTGGCTGCCTTGTGTGCCAACATCTGATTTTTTTCAAGCACAATTTGTGTGAAGCTCTAACTCAGCTGACTTTGAAAGCAGCCTCAGCACACTTGAGTTTGGGAATTGCAAAAAAAACAGTTAAAAAAGGAAGGGAATGGGAGGAGAAGGCTTAATTCTGGATTGCCAGGAAGGAGTCTAGCAAGGAAAGGGATGAATCTCCACCTGCACTCCTGCACTTCCCATTGCCATTGCTCTGGGGATATTGTTTAAAGGGATTGGAAATCTGGGAGATACTTAATGAACCAGTAAAAAGCCTAACTGACCTGAAGAGGAGAGATTTGGATGAGGTGTGAGGGAGAAATCCTTCGCTGTAAGGGTGGGGAAGCCCTGGCACAGGGTGCCTGGAGAGGCTGTGGACTCTCCATCCTTGGAATTGTCCCAGGCCAGGTTGGTTGCTTCAGGCTTGGAGCAACTTGGGATAGTGGAAGGTGTCCTTGCCCCTGGCAGGTGTGGGATTGGATGAACTTTAAGTTCCCTTCCAATCCAAAACCTTCTGAGATTCTGGGATTCTATGACTCTGAGGATTGGGATTCCAGGCTCTGGCACTGGGGAGAGGTGGCTGTGCAACGGACACCCCTTTCCCAATCAGCAATGAAACATTTTTATCCTGTTGCTCCTCTGCTAAGACTCCACTGCCCAGGATTTTCCAGCTTTTTCCTTCTGGCAGCTCCCCTGGGAGGAGTTTGGTGCAAAGCACATTGAGGATGGTCGGGGGTGTCATATTTTGCCAAATTGCTGCATTTTTAGACCCCAGCTCTGTAGCTTGTGGACCCCTCACCCAAAGCAGTGCCTAAGGTTGGGGCGGGCGATGCTCTCGGTCCTTGGGGTTGGTTTTGGGCGGGCTCTGACTGCTGCTGTGCCCCCAGGTTATGGCATCGAGCACGCCCAGTGCGTGCCCCCCTCCGAGTTCTCCGAGCCCAGCTTCATCACCGAGTCCTACCAGACCCTGCACCCCATCAGCTCGGAGGAGCTGCTGTCCCTCAAGTACGAGAGCGACTATCCCGCCGTGCTGCTGCGCGAGCCGCCCCAGGACTCGCTGCAGACCGACTACTTCTCCATCAAGCAGGAGGTGGTGACTCCAGACAACATGTGCATGGGCCGTGCCAGCCGAGGTAAAGCTGGGCTTAAACCCGGGCCTTGTGGGAAATGGATTTGGACAGAGTTCTTGGGGTTTAAGGCTTACACGGTGTGTGTTTGTAGGTAACCTCGGAGATAAGAAATGCTGACTTAGAAATGCCGTGGAATGGGACAGATATTGTTGAGAGAGAAATGGAGTTAGGAAAACAGTTTTAAAGGCTAGTTTTGTAAATGAGACTAGATACTTTGGAGAAATAGAACTATGAAAGTTCTAGAAAAGGTATTGTCTGACAGGGGCTGGCTTGGATTCCTGCTGTTCTGCCCTTCCCTCCCAAGGGAATGGCTCTGGGAGCACTGAGGGAGCTGTGCAGTGCTGACACAGCCCTCTCCCAACACATGCTGGCTTCCCTGGTGCCTTTGAGCCCTCCCTGCCCTTCTCTCCAGGGAAAACACTAGGAGGGTCTTCCTCCCCTCCCCTCCCCTC
>QUSF01000045.1:3016319-3039751 GCA_003676055.1 Chloebia gouldiae | reverse complement strand
GCTCAGAGTGAGAACTCGGGCAGAGCTCAGGCCTCCTTGTGCATTGCTATGCTTTACTCTTACTTTACTCGGGGGAGGAAGTGCTGTCTGGAAGCCAGAGCAGAGGAACTGAGTCTGGGCTCTGTCTGTGGCTCTGCCGAGGAGGTGGAGCCTCCCTAGGAGCAGAGCAGGGCTCTGCCAGCCCAGGAGCCCAAAACACCGAGACCTTGGCTTTCCATTTCCCACTTGAGGACTCACACAGCAGCCAGCCCTCTCCTCGTGGTGGCCCTGCTGGACCTGGCAGGGTGAAGAGGGACATCACATCCCTCATCCCCAGAGCTTTCTGTCCTGGCTTTAAGGACCTGACAGTCTTGTTCAGGTTCTGTTAGCAGGCCGTGTTTCTGTGGTGCCCAGGGAGGTGGCCCCAGCACATCTCTGATGGTATCTGCCCCAGAGGCGCGTTTTGGGGTGAGAAGGTGCATTTTGGCGGAAGCTCTGTTTGCGTTTGATGTGTTCTTCACCCAGCTCTGAGCAGCCTTTCAGAGCTGCCTTATCTGCCCCCACATCTTGACCTATTTTGACAAGTTGCCATGGTTGCTCACAGAGAGGTTGATGCAATTTTCTTATCTTTTCTTTTTTGAAGGAGAAATGTAATTGCTAAGGAGTTGGTGAACTTCAGTTTCCATCTCTGCAGGGAGGGCCAGCCCAGGACACCTGGGTTTGGAGCTGGCTCAAAGCTTGGTCAGCTTGAATTTTACCTGAGGGAATGGCTGGAGCTGGGCCAGGGCAGGTCAGGCTGGAGATGAGGGAAAGGTTCTTCCCCAGAGGTGCTGTTACTGCCCAGGCTGCCCAGGGAATGGGCACAGCCCCGAGGCTGCCAGAGCTCCAGGAGCCTTTGGACAGCGCTGCCAGGGATGCCCAGGGTGGGATTGTTGGGGGTCTGTGCAGGGCCAGGGGCTGGAATGGATGATCCTGATGGTCCCTCCAGCTCAGGACATTCTCTGATTCTGAGATTCTACATTAAGCCAGATTTTATTTTCTTTGCCGTGACACAGAATGCATCCATGAAATCCAGGCAAGAGATTGCTCAGGATGTGTGTTCACTGCTGAACCTCACGCTGGCTCAGCTGAGCTCAGTCTAAGCTCTGTGGTTCAGTAGCAGAGCCATGTTTGGTGTGAGTGGGCAGAGATCCCTCCAGTGCCTGAGCCCAGCTGGGCCAAAGGCAGCTCAGCTCTGCCTCCACATCCCGTGGGGCTGTGTCCTAGCTGGATCCTGCAGCCTCTGGTGATTCCCATGGCCACCAGCATCCTGCAGGAGCCTGGCACCAGGTGGATAAACTCAGCTGGATCCTTGTGGCCTGTGTTTGCAGTCTGTGCTGCCGCTCCCCTGGTGCTGCAGGGCCACAGGAGGCTCAGACCTTGCTGGATTGCTGTGGCCCTTCAGCACGGAGCTGGTTTTGGGCTCCCTCGAGCAGCTGTATGGTTTGGCAGCCAAGTTAGGGGGTTTGTTTGCTCTGTGGTGGGCAGGACCAACACCCCGGGGCTTTCCATCCACGGTGGCGGTGCTGCCATGGCCCGGAACGGCTGCTCCACATCACTGAGCACACAGCAGGGCCATCCCTCGTGTTCCAGAGGGGAGGGCAGAGGGATGGCAGAGGTGGGGGGATCACAGCAAGCCCTGATCCCACAGATGCAAGGCTGGGGTTGTATGGCTGCTGCTGCCTGTCCTCTGCTCCGGGCCTGGTTAGGGAGGTGCTGATCCTTTAAAGCCAGTCCCAGCACTTAAAGAGTTAATGTCCCTTCCAGCTGGTGTCACCCATGCCCTGAGTGTCCCTCTCAGAGCACCCTGGGTGTCCTGCTGGGCAGTGGGAATTCGGGAGGCAGTGCAGGAACAGGCTCCTTCACAGATGTTATTCCACCCTGAGCTCTCTCCTCTGAGCTGGACCTGCCCAGGCCAGACCTCGCTGAGCCTCGCTATGCCAGGGCTGTGCCATGGGGCCCAAATGTGCCTCAGCCCCGTGCAGTGTGTGAGCTGGCTGTGCTGCAGAGCCTGGAGCCTCCCAGGCTCTGTGAGCGATGCTTATCTGTGACCCCGCAGTGAAAGCACAGCTGCTGTTTTGCAAGAAAGTCGAGGCGGTGCCAAGGAAAGTGGGTCTCTTTCAGGACACCTCAGGTGCTGCTGCCCTCCCCCTGCTGCTGTGCTGCTGCTCTGGAGTTTCCACAGGCCAGATCCCCCCTGTGCTGTGGCCATCAGCACCCAAAAACCTGCCAGCAGCTGCCTTCCTGTCCCCTTTCCTGCCGTGCTCCAGTGCTCTGCCTGTCCTTACCTTCCCTTCCCCAGCCTGTGCTGCAGCATTCCTGGATTCCAGCACCTTCCCTGCCTGCACTGCTGGAGCAGAATGTCCATGTGGGCATCTGCAGCCATGGCACAGGAGTTTGGGAATGCAGGCACCCCCTTCCTGTGCACAGCAGCACAACAGCTCCTCTGGCCCTCTGGGATGCAGGGGATGGTGTCACCCTGCCCCTCCTGGCTCCTGTCTTTCACCTGCCCTTGCAGGTGACGTCAGGGTGACCACCCAGCAGCTTCTGCCCTCTTTTGCCTCAGGCAGGGCCCAGTGGGCTCAGTGGCCTTCTGGCCTCCCCAGGGTGGGACTCAGGGTGGGCCCAGGGCCGGTTCAGTGGCTCCTGCCCACCTGCCAGACGTGCAGACGAGAGCAAACACAGCCCCACACGCCGCTGCCCAACCGTGGCAGAGCTCAGCTCTCCCCAGGGCTCCTCCAGCCCGGGGCTGATGGGGGGCAGCAGCTCTGGCTGGGTCTCCTCCAGACACCCAGCTGGTGCTGCTCAGCAGCTCGTGGCCTGCAGGACTACCGTCAGGGGGATGTGGAGCTCACAAAACCCCTGGAGCTCTGCCAGGTGCCTCTGGAGTCAGCCTCTGAGTCCTGGGACAACGCTCTCAGGCACAGGGCCAGGAGCTGGAGTCGATGATCTGTGTGGGTCTCTTCCCACTCGTGAGATTCTGAGATCAGTCCTCCCAACACTCCCTTCCTGAGAGCAGAGGAGCTGCAGCAGGGAGGCAGCTCTAGCCTGGACTGGCCCCCTGGCTGCTCTCGTGCCTGCAGTCATGGCTGTGTTGCTCCCTGAGGAAGGAGCCTCCTGGGTCCTTTCCTGCTTTTTTCACACCTCTTCTTTGGAGATGCTCCATCCAAGCTCCACCACTTTGCAGTGTCTGGGCAGGAGTTGTGGGAACTGGTCTGATGAGGGAATGATGGGGACCAGCACTCCCAACACTCTGGGGGATCTGGGGACCGTGGTGCCATCCAGGGGGGTGGGCAGGGTGGCAGGTGAGCGGGGCAGGGGCTGTTTTGGAGCCGTTGCCAGGGACGATTGTTTTGTGGGGTTGGAACCACAAACCGCAGAGCGCCAGGCAAAGGTGCCTCACAAGCGGGTTGGTAGCTGGGGTTTTTCTGTCTCTTGTCTTGTTTGAACCAAGGGAAACAAAACAGAGGCCGTTGGGAGGGGTGGATGTGTAAAACCGTCCCGAGAGAGACGACAGGGCCAGGGTTGTGCCCTCCCTGTGCGGTGCCCGCCTGCCCCAGCCGGGCGGTGCCACCGTCACTGTGCCGCTGGAACGGCCCCACCCGGCAGAGTTTGGTATCCCCGTGGCTGGGAAGGTCAGGGACCTGCCCTGACCAAGGAAGGATGGCACAGGGATGGCGTGGCACCAAACCCTTCGCTCTGGGGACACCGTCAGGTCCTGGTGCTGAGGGAGCCCCGCTCAGGCAGCACTTCCCAGTTCCCACAATTCCGACTGACACCCGGCCCAAGAGGAATATTTTCCCCCTGACGCCGCAGAATTCCTGTGGTGTGACAGTCCCTGCTGAAGGACCCTGTTCAGTGCCACCAAGGCCAGACAGGGCCCCCATTGTGGCGCTATTTTCAGCAGCCCCGTGGGTGCAGGAGGTCGCAGCGGGGTGGGAGGACCCCCCCACCACTCTGAGTCCTCCCCTTGTCTTTTGTGGAACAGGGGCTGCCCCCAGTCCCTGGCCAGGGCTGGGTCTGCTCTGGGAAACCCCTGGATGTGTGCGGAGAGAGCAATGCCATAAAAGCTGCCTTGTGCCCCTCCACCTCACTCTTGGAGCTGCATCCCAATCCAGGCTGTGGGAACAGCTGGTTGTTTTGGGATAACCAAGGCAGCAGATCCCATGGCCTTGGGACAGCCTGGCTGTGTGGAGTGATCCCAACCCATGGGATCCCAGGGAGTGATTCCAACTGGGCATCCTGATGGGGATTTCCGGCCCTGGCTGGGATGAGGGGAAGGGTTGGAGCACAAGGGATGGAAAATGGGTGCTGCTCCCAGCTCCTGTGGATGAGGAGGTTTGGGGTGCAGGGACAAGCCCAGGAGCTCCCCGCTTACCCTGTGACATTGAGGGGAGGCATTGCTGCATGAGCCACCTGGAAATCCTATGGGAAGATATTCCCTGCTCCTTGCTGGCTGCAGAGTGGGTCGTTTGTGGAGATGCCCCTCCCTGCACTGATTACAGCTTCGGCAGATGATGCCCTGACCTCCAGCACCCCTCCCTGCTCTGTTCTCCTCCCTGCCAGCGCAGATCGGGCACAGGCCTGGGCATGTGCCGGGGTTTGGCTCCTGCCACCTCGCTGCCATCTCGGAGCGGTGCCACATCTGCCAGGCTCGACTGCCTCCCCCTCGGGCAGGGAGGGGGTTTACAGGAGCTGGGACATGCCTGGAGCCCTGCACAAACACATTCCTCACATAGCTGCCTGTCCAGTGAGAGGAATTTGGGGTTTTACGCGTGTCCTGCAGGCAGCCCAGAATAGACCTTGGGAATCCCTGTTCCAAAGATGACACCACTTCCTTGGAAATCCCAAAATACCCATCAGGGTGGCACTGGGGGCGGTGGCAGGAGCCCTGCCTTGCTTGCTGCAGAGAGGGCAGGAATTCCTGGGTTTACCAGCACCTCTTCCTGCCAGGAACCAAAACAGGAATGGCACTGGCCATTGGCTCAGGGTTAGTGAGGCTGGAACCTCCAAAAACCCTGCAGGGCCAGGATGGCCCAGGGGTGTTTTGAGGGCAGGTGATGAATTTCCATCCCTCTTATTTTGGGGAAGGAATCAATTAAAAATCCTTATTCTTCAATTGGCAGGAGAGAAATCAATGAGAGGGGAGGGACCTGGCCTTGGACACTTGGGCTGTGTCTCTGTTAACTTGATTTGGGTGTTGGATGTTTCCTGGCTGTGTATGGGGAGTTAGTGTAAGGCCAGATGGGCCAAGAGAACTCATCCCCCTGGGAATTCACCTGTAGAAGAACTCAGGCAGCCACTGAGGTGTTTTCTCTGCATTTAGAGCTCAGTGCTATAAATAGGCCTGAGCCTGGAGATGTGGTGGCACTTCAGGCCAGGCTCTTCACTCCTCCCTTTCAACAAGAGGTGAAGGCGTCATCTGAATTTCCTCCCTAATTTTGATGTGGATAATCCAGCTCCATCCCTACTGGAGAGTGCAGTTGTGGAGTCAACATCTTGGCAAGCTCCAGAGGAGCAGCAGGCTGGAGCCTTTCTCTGCTGAGTCCCTTCCCTTTTCCAGCAGAATGAGCCAGGAGCTCCCTGCTCTGCCCTGCCTGTGGCTGCGATAACCCCCAAGCCTGGCGCTGATAAAGCCCTGGAGCAGTTCCACAGGGATAACAGGAGGGAGACAATTTGGGAAGGGCTGGATGGGAGACGGCCATTCCCGTGTCCTGGAGCCAGCTCTCTCATTTCCTCCTCCCCAGCAGCTTTTGAGTAATTTCAAACTTTGTGGAGAAGGGGAGCAGCCCCCCTTTCCCTCCACGGGTTATCCCACAGCCACAGCTCGGACAGCATCCATTGTCATTCCTGGAAACAGGCTGGGCTCCATCCCTTTTTCTGAGCCCATAACTCATTTTTTCCCTGCTTGAAGCTTTGCTTAATGCTGTCAACACTGGGATTACCCCAGCTAATCCAGCCTGTGCAATTCTCAGTGGGATAAATAATTTCCTCTCTCCTCTGGCTGTCTCATTGTAATTATTGTCATTATTAATGATCTATTCCAAGCTGGGTTTAAACCATGGCAGGGTCTTTCCCAAAACACCTTACCCACAGCTAAGTGGGTACTTGGGGCAATACTTGGGGTGTGGCCACATTTGGAAGTTGCTCATCAAAGAGATTTTAGCTCCAGGGCTTTTCTTCTACCTTGGGTTGGGACACAAGCCCAAGGAAGAAATAAATATTTCAAAACTTCTCCATGACTCTGGCCAAGCCCCGCCGCAGGCTCTCACTGGGTGCACTGGGACAAAGTGGTGATGGCCAGAGTGAGTGATTGGAGGGGAGGTGGAGACCAAGTGAGGAAGGAGATGTGGAATGCCCATAGCATGGCATGCCCTGCATCACCTCGTGCCTCTCCAGCTGGGCCAGGGGAGCAGCAGCCATGGGGAGGATCCTTATGTGTTTGCTGAGGCTGTGCCAATGAGGAGATCCTGGGCTGGGGAGCTCTGTGTGCCCCTGCCCTCCCCGTGAGCCTGCAGAGCCCATTCCTGCAGCAACACGCCCTGGAAAGAGGCCAAGGAATTCTTGTACCTGGGTCTCCCTTATCTCGATCAGCAGCACAGAGCAAAGAGTCACGGTCGGGAAGCGGAGTCTGCCGGAGTTCAGCCGTAGCCGGCGGCGCTTTGGCACTGAGGGATTGGCACTGCTCTGGTGCCAAGGCAGTGACTCCTCCTGCTTGTGTGCCAGGAAAATAATCCTATTTATGTAACTCCACACGAAGCATTCCAGGACATGAATATTCAGCTCTTCCTGCAAACAGGAAGTTTTGTTACCTGTAGGGATTAGCTCAGCTCATGCCCTGTGGCTGCTGGTGGCTCTTTTTGACAGGAGAAGGCTTTATTTGATTCAGTGAGCACCTTTTGTACGGGAATTTTTTTCCCTGCTGTGGTAGAACAAACTGTGTTTTCCTGGCATTAATATCCCATGTTTCCTTTGTCTTTCTAGGCAGTGGACCCATCCAACTGTGGCAATTCCTCCTGGAACTGCTCACTGACAAGTCCTGTCAGTCCTTCATCAGCTGGACGGGCGATGGCTGGGAATTCAAACTTTCAGACCCAGATGAGGTAAAGTGCTGTGGAATTAAGTGCACAACCCAAATTCCTCAGAAATATTGGTGTGGATAAGCCTCTCCTCCTCCCTTTGGGCAGCCACTTTGTTCTGGTCATGGGTATGTTGTGGAGAACCAAAGAATCAGAGTCCAGCTGAAAGTTTGTTGAAAACTGGGATGCAGTCACCCTTTTGAAACAGGGGTCTGTGCCCAAAGTTGGTAGGAAGTAGCTGGAACACCTTAGGAAGAGGAGCGGTGGCAAAGCTCTTCAGACAGGCTGGGTACAGGTGAGGTGTGACTGTCCCCTGCTTTGGGGAACAGTTGGGATCTTTGTCCCCTTCCCTGATGGGAAGGTGGGAGTTGGTCTCTTCTGCCATGTACCAGTGACAGAACAAGAGGAAGTGGCCCCAAGCTGCACTGGGGGAGGTTCAGGTTGGATATTAGGGAACATTTCTTTATGGAAATGAGGAAATGGAAATTTCTTCCAAATGGAAATTTCTTCAATTTCTCCTGGCACAGCTGCCCATGGAGTCCCCACCCTGGAGGGATTTAAAAGCTCTGTGGATGTGGCACTTGGGGACATGGATCAGTGCTGACTAAAGGTTGGACTCCATGATCTTAGAGGGCTTTTCCAACCTAAATAATTCCATGAGTGACTGGAGCCTGCTTAAGTGCAAAAGTGACTGACACGGGGCCATTGCATGTCAGTGTCACCTGGTTTGGAACTGGCAGAAGGTGGAGGAGGAACCTTAGGAAAGGGGTGAAGGACTTAAGATAAGAGGATATATCTGAGATACCACATGAAATTACCCAGATAAAGCCTCATGGGATGCTCTGCCGTGTTCTGCCATTGCACAGAGGTTGGTTTTCCCAAGCATCAGTTCCTAATGATGAGGAATTCTGTGAATTCTGTGGAAATGCTCCCCATTTTTGCTGGGAAGGGAACATCCCCACAGACACGCCAACCAAGGCGGGCTGACCTTTCCTCCCTGTCCCTGCTGCCCGCAGGTGGCCCGGCGATGGGGCAAGAGGAAAAACAAGCCCAAGATGAACTACGAGAAGCTGAGCCGCGGGCTGCGCTATTACTACGACAAGAACATCATCCACAAGACGGCCGGGAAGCGCTACGTGTACCGCTTCGTGTGCGACCTGCAGAGCCTGCTGGGCTACACCCCCGAGGAGCTGCACGCCATGCTCGACGTCAAACCCGACGCCGACGAGTGACGGGGACAGCGCTGTCCTCCGGGAGAGCCCAGGGACTTCTTTGGTGGCTCTTTCTTCATTGATTTTCGCTGTTCTTCTGCTCGTTTTTTTTCCGAGGGCCGCTCAGATTCGAGGCTTTGAGGATGTTGGGGGAGAGGGGGGAGGAGGAGGAAAACTGGCTTTTTGTTGATTTCCTGAAAGTTCCAAGACTGGCTTTTCTAGGGGAAAATTCTGAGTTTTAAGAAAGCCAGGAAAATGTAGCTCACTTAAAAAACCAACCATCCCCTCCCCACCTTTGGCTCTTTAGAAAAAAATGCGGCGGAATGGATCCCTTTGGTTGCTCACACACAAACTGACAGGTCAGGAATGACAATATTCCTGAGGATTTGAGGAATTTTAAACTTTCTTCTTTTGGAAAACCAAAATGGGTGAATATTCTTGCTTTGGGGAGGGGCAATATAGGAAAAAAACCAAGAACTGTTGTTCTTGTTCCATCACCTTTCTGTCAGTTGTCTTCTTTTCTACAAGAGAATTTTTCCTATTAGGGATCAAAACTTTTTATTTTTTTTAAAGTTTTATTTTATTAAATTTTGTGCCAGTATTTGTTTTTTTTTTTCCTAAATAGTCTTAAGCTCTAAGATGGTCTCAGTATTGCAATATTGTGTGTGTTTGTTTCTGTTCTGCCAGCAGGGAGTTTTATCCCAGGGAGGAAAAAGAGAAAAAGAGGAATTAGTTTATGCAGACCCCACTGAAGAATTGGAATGCTGGGACTGGGATGGGAAGGAAAATGAACTCCAAAGTGGCTCCTGTTGATGCTGGCTGGGGGTGCCACTCCTGTTTCCAGCCCCACACACTGTGCTGATAATGCTGGTTGAAAATCCCTGCCTTTTTTTAATGCCTGGCTGCACAAATCCTCTCAAAATGCCCATGGAAAATGTCTTTTTGGCATTTTCCAAATCACTTTTTTTGCTCAAGGAACACTTTGGTGCTTACAGAAATTTTTTTGGGGAGGGGGAAAGGAGAGAAATTCCCATGTTTTCAATGTGGTAAATGGAAAATATGCAAGTTAATTGAGGGGAAAAATCAGGAAAAAGTTCAAAACCCAAAGGGAAATGCTTTTTTCCTTCCTGTTTCAAGCAGCTCTGTCTTTATGGCCATGTGTGGGCACAGCAGAAAGGAAATTGTCCCTGCAAATGGACTCTTTATGGCTCTTGGGCTGCTGCTGCTGCCAGCAATCGTGTCAGGGTGTGAGTGGCACAGAGCAGGGTGTCACCAGGGGGGCTGTGGGATCAGGCCCAGGGAAGCTGCTCCCTCTGGGCTCCCAGCCCTTCCTGCAGCTGGTTTTCTCTGGGGGCTCCCTGCGCTCCCCGGGATGCTCTGGGCAGGCTGAGGACAAAGTCCCGCCACCCTCGGGTGCAGTGGTGGGACTTGAAGGGTCAGAGGTTGTTCCCATATCCCAGTACAACCCCAAAGCCAGATCCTCCCTTGGGAGGCAGATTTGGCCTCCCAAGGGAATCTTTCACCCCCCTGGGTGTTTGCATTTAAAGGCAGCATTTTGTACTTTACCAAAATCCCTCCTCTGAGCGTACTTTGTCTGTGTGTCTTGGGGCAGAGTTCATTCCAGAGGCACTGTGGGACAGCTCTGGGAGTCAGCGGGTCAGAGCCTTTCCAGAGGTGCTGCAGAGTGATTCCTGCCTGATCCCAACAGACAGGACAGGAATCTGTGTAAAATACCCAGAATATTCAGGCACAATCCCCCCTCACAGAGGCAGAGCTGTGCGGCGAGCCCAACCCCAAAGTGATGCCCAGAGGTGCTGGGCTCTCCTTTGCCTCCAGAGCAGGGGGGACCAGCACCTCTGTAGCCTAAAACTGGGCATTTTAGGGAAAGTCAGCCCCAGAATTGCTGTGTCCTTATAAAAGGTGGAGTTGGAGGGGAATGGGAAGGCCAGGATGGAGCTCCTGCCAGGGGGGTGGAAGCAGAGGGGGTCCAGGAAGGGAGGTTGTTGCACTCGGGAGCTGCAGCTTGTCCAAAGGAAAGGATGGGATGGAGGGAAAGGAGGGAAGAGGGCATGGAAGGAAGGTGAAGGGAACCCCAAAGGAGGAAAGGGATGCTGCCCACTGAGAAGTGGAACTTGGGCTCATCTGCTTGGGCAAGCAGGGAGGACGAGGATGGAGGCAGCCTGGCCAAGCTGGAGGCAGGAAAGGAAAATTGGGATATCATGGATGAGACCCCCAGAGGTGAGGCTCTGGGACAGATCCAGCCTGCCGGAGCTGGGCAGCTGGACAGGGAGCCAGGAGAGCTGTGAGGGCACAGAGTGCACAGGGAGGAGCTGGTAATGAGCATCCCAACAGCAATCAGAGAGGTTTTTGGGGTGTTCAGAGTTGCTGCAAAGTGCCCTGAGTTTGTCTGTCATGGGTCACTTCAATTCCCTTTCCACCCTTAGGAAGGGACTCCCAGAGATCCCAGCTCCTGCCTCTGGCATGGGCCGTGTCCCAGGACACCCCTCCTGCTTTGCTTGGATGCTCCAGTTGAAAAAGGAAAATAATGGGACAAAATTTCCCTCCAATAGGAGGAATTGCAGGTTTGGCTACAACCCCATGCCCCTGCCAGGCTAAATCCCTCATCCACCGTGCTTATTCCAGGTTTCCAAGCTGAACTTGTGTGTTCCCAGTGATTTTGGGGAGATGGTTGAAGGTAAGGAAGGGTGAGCCATGGCAAGCAGCTCTGGATTTTTGGAAGAAGCCTCTGGCTGGAGTTTCCCCATAATTTCTCCCAGCCCTTTGCCCTCCCAGCTCACAGCCTGTGAACAGTCCCAGACACATCAGCTCCATCATTTCCTATTTTTCTTTGCTTTTATTCCCATTCTAGAGGCCATCCCAGAGATGGGTGCTGTTTATACACTGGAAATGTGCAGATTTCTCTTTGTTTCTTTTGCTTTGTTCCTTTTTCCTTCTGCTTTTCATTGCTGGCCTTTGGCGAGGGCTGTGCTGAGCTGGACGAGCTCAATCCTCTGAGCCCTCTGAGCTCCTTCAAGTCCATGAAAATTTGCTTAATTCCCACCTGCTGGCCCAGAAGGATGGATTTGAGAGGGATGATGGAGATCTGCCAGGGCTGGACTCCCTCCTGTGCTGTTTCCTCCACACAGGAGTGAATTTCCCCCGTGCAGATGCTGTTGGAAACGGGGTCATTTTGTCTTTGTTTGGAATGTCTCAGGTGCTTTGGGTGAGATTTTGGGATCTTTTTTGTGTCCTGACCATTCTCTGCTGTTTCCATGTGGGTTGTTTTTCCCTTGGCCCCTCTGGCAGAGCCTGAGCCCTGCTTGCAAATAGCTTTGGGGGCCTTGACAGTTGATATTTGGGAACTCAGAATAAAGGATATACCCCAATAATGGTAAAACCACCCCAATAATGATAAACCCCACACCAATAATGGAAAAAACCACAAGCACTTTCCTGCTGCCGGTCTCTCTCCATCTCCATGTGTGGGGTCACCATAATCCTTGGACTCTGGGGTGTGTCCAAGTGGAGATCCATGTCATTCCCACACTCCCACCATCCTGATCCAGGTGGGATCATTCAAGGGGAGAAATAACAAAACAGGGCAACAAATAAAGAGTAATGTAAAATTTCACTTTCTCCTGTCTTCCCAAAGCAGCATCTCCTCCAAAAAACAGTCCCAGAAAGCAGCCGTCAATCCAGATGCTGCAGGAAACATCTCCACTTTCTGAGTTTTGAGTTTTTGGAGGGGTTTTCTCTGAGGTTTTAGGATTCAATTGCTGGTGAATTTTGGAAAACTGGGATGCCTTGGTGTGCTCTGCTCCCTGGTAGGGTCTGTGTAACACCCAGGAGCTGTTGTCTACATTCCAAAGAGGTTTAAATAAAGGATAAATCTATGTATACATATATGTTATAATGGAATATCTCCAGGAATTAACTGCCTCAGTAAAAAAAAAAAAAAAAAAAAAAAAAAGAAACAAACAAAAAAAAAACCCACAAAAATAAGGAAGTCTTTTTTTGTTTTATTTTGGTTTTACACATTTTTTTAAGCTGATAATCTTAGAAGTAAAAAAAAAAAGAGATTGTTATATTGTGCTGTTCGACTATTTTCCAACGTGTATTTTCATATAATTTATATTTTTTAAAAGTGAGGAAAAAAAGTTTAAAAGTGAGATTTAAAAAAAATAAAAAAAACAAGGAAAAAGCAGGTGCTTTTTTAAAAAAACCTGAGCTGAGGTAGCTTAGAGATGTAGCGATGTGTGTGTGTGTGTCCGTGTGTTGTGTCTGGTTCCGTTTGTTTTTTTTAAAGGATTCAAAAATAAAAAATCCCTCCTCCACTGAATTTCTAGAGAAGGAGGGGATTGGTTTTGTTTTAATTGCTGATGCTGGCACATCATTTTGCTGGAGAGTTTTTTATATACTGTAGCCTTATTTCATATCGTATTTTAAACCATGTGAAATTAAAAGAATAATTCCTAACCCTTGGTGTCCGTGTGATTATTCCATGTCTTTTCTCTTTAGATCTGGGGCAGAAAGAGGGAAAACAAAAAATGTAGAAAATCCAGCAACTTCTCTCTCTGTTTTCCCCATTATTGAAATTGGGGTTTTATGGGGAAGAAGGACCTGGCTGACATCATGGTGGGGTGATGCTCCACACAGCTCCCTCTCACTTTGGCATCGTGGATCCCATCCCAGGCTTTCCAAACCCTCTTTCATCCCAAGTGCTCACTGGGAGCATGGGGTATCTGTGGTTCACCAGTCCAAATGAGCTTTGAGAGGGGCGTTTTCCTCAGCGGGTTCTCTGGGAATGGGTGTGGCCACCTCTGCAGATCCCCTGGCTACCAAGGGGAAGATGTGCTGGGAATTCGCTCTCCTGGAGACCTCGGGCTGTGGCCCATGGGGAGGAGAAATCCACCTTGACCTTCTCCAAGTCTTCACACTGTGCTTCAGATCCTGGAAAAAAAATGTTTGGATCCGTTATGGAGTATCCTGGGTTGGAATGATACTCTGGGTTTTGAGTTTTTCTGTTCTGTTTTGGTGTGCAGCTTTTAGCTTTATGTATTTTTTTTAGCTTTATCTTCAGTGTTACTGGCATCTTTTCACAGGGTGGTGAAGACAAACCAATCCTGTTCTAGCTGGAGAGCAAGGACAATCTTCAAACTTCAAGCCTGAAGCATAAGCAACGTGAGGAGGGCGGGCAAGCAAGCAAGGAGGATGAAACTTCATCATTTGAAGCGATTAACTGGGCAGTTAACTCCTATATGCAAATGGACTAAAATTTATGAAAACGTGAGATCTCGTGGCCAAGCCCTCTTGTGCTTCCACCTTGGAGCCATCCGGGCAGAGCCACGGCTGTGGCTCCGGTCCTGCCGGGGTGTGGCTTGTGAGGGCACTTCAATAAATATCCACTTCATTACTTTATTCCTCTGAACTCCATCTAGCCTCTGTTCCAGCTCCTTACGGACTCACAACCATTCCAACTCCCAAGCCTGCACAGGAGTTGGGATGCTTTTTCCAGGGAATTTTATGCTGGCTCTGGCGTTTCCTTGTCCTCATCAAGCCAGGAGGAAAACTGCTGTGCCCAGTTGGACGGGGCTGGATCGGAGCCTGACCTCTGGAAGTGATGATTAAATGAATCCGGCATCTGGGAGACGTCCATGGGCCAGGAGCTGATGCTGATCCATAAAAGTCTGCGGAATGGGAAGTTCCCGAGGGACGCCAGTGACGCTGGATTGGCTGAGTCAGCACGGACCGGGTCAGAGCCGTTGCTCAGGAATGTGATGCTCGCGTTTGTTGGATACCGGGAACAGTGGACAAGTCGCGGGGGGATGCAGATCCAGGAAAAGGAACTCTCTCCGTTTACAACAACTTGCAGCCATGCAGGGAGCAATCCCGGGATACCGAAGGATGAGTGTGGAGAATCCTGATGGTCCTCACGGCAGCCGGGGCGTGCTCCCGGGACATCGCTGCACTCCCGAGGCTCCGCTGATCCGGAGGGGACGGACCCGAAGCGGGGACAGCCGTGGGACAACGCCCGGCCCGCTCCATCCCTTCCTGCAGCCGCGCGGCTCCAAGCGGGATCGGCCGCGGGCCCTGGATCCCGGCGCGGCTTCTCCATCGCAGCGGGAGCCGCCGGGGCTCGTGCTGGGCTGTCCCGGGAAAATGAACATCCAGCGGCTCCTTTCGGCTCCTTTCGGCTCCTTCCCGCTCCTTTCCCAGCGCAGCCGCTGCGGAGGCTCCGGCTGGGGGAGCAGCCAAACCCCGGAGGGATGAAGGTGCCCCGGCTCTCGGGGATTTTACCTCATTGCAGAACCTGGGGATGCCGCAGGTTCCTCCCGCCGCAGCCCGAATCCCGCATTCCGCAGGGATTGCAGCCTGTGGTAAAACACCCACGGGCCGGGGCAGCCCTCGCGCCCATTAACGGCCCCGCGTTAATTATTAACCCCATTAACCACCCCCTGCTCCCCCAGAGGGGGAGGGTGGGAAGAGGGGCACACGGAGCAAATGTCCCCGATGTCCCTGCCCTGTCCCCACACCTCCTTTCCCCAAGGCTCTCAATGCCACCGCCGGCTGCAGTGAGATTTGGGATGGGGAAGTGGAGTTTGGGGAGGGAGCCGGAGCTTTTCCCATGGAAAAAACCCACCACAGCTCTGCTCCCCCAAAATCCGTCCCCTTTGCAGCATCCTGCAACCAGGCTTTTAATAAAAAAACATGGGAATTTGGAATCATAGACTATAATATTATAGAATATAATTATTCATAGATTATGATTACAGTATATAATATAGAATAGAATAGAATAGAATAGAATAGAATAGAATAGAATAGAATAGAATAGAATAGAATTACTCAGGTTGCAATTCATGCTGCTCCAAGACCTTTGAGTCCAATCCTTTTGTAGAATCATGGAATAAATGAGCTTCATGATAGAATTGATCTGAGAGGAAGAGGTTTGCTGGGAGTGATGTCCTCCCCAGCAAGAAAATCCTGCCTGTGTGGGGAATTGCACCTGGAGGAGGATTTTTCCATTGTGTTGGCTGCTGTGTGGCTGCTCAGGTGTGGGACTGAACAGAGCCAAAGCGGGCAGAAGGCTTTTCCCAGTCTCCAGCATGTGATTATCCAGGGATGCACACATCCAGCAGTGCAGTGGAGCAGGAGGCAGCGTATCCTGAGGGATCCCTGTGGGATGGAGGGGATTTCTGGGCTGGAAACACCCTGAGCTGCTCCAAGGGGAGACCAATGAGGAAAAGGGACATTTTCAGGTTGGCGTCTTGAAATGAGACATTGAAACTGGTGTTTGAGGGACACTGAGATGGAAACAGGAACAGGAATTGCTGCAGGCTGAAGTGAGGGAAGGGCTCTCTGAAAATCCCTGAGATCCCAGGGAGGTGGAAGGAGGCAGTGAAAGAGGAGAAGGATGAATTTATTGGGGGGCAGTAGAGGGATGCAGAGGGGGGAAGGAGAAGGACAGGGTGCTGAGCAGCAGGGGATGAGCTTGGCTCCTTCCTGGGTGATGGTTTCTGGATGATCTTTTAGATCCCTTCCAAGCCAAAGCATTCTGTGATTCCATGTGGGGTGTGCACACCTTTCCACACATCCTGCTGGTGGATCCTGGGTACAGCGAGTACATCACGCCGGGCAAACGGAGATTAGGGCTGCTGGGAGCACTGGGACACCTTTGGTGCCCATTTCCCCTCCCGGGCTGGCCGTGCCGGGGGTGTTGCCGTGGGATGCCGGGGTTGCCTTTCGGAATCAGCACTTTCCGCTGTTTGCTTTCCTCCCCCGGCTCCCTCCCGCCGAGCCTCGGCCTCTGAACCTCGTCCAACAGCAACTTTCCGTCTCTTCCAGCGGCCTTTCCCCTCTCCCGGGAGCGCGGTCGTTCCCTGGCCTCGCTTGAAAGGCGCTCCCACAATGAGCCTTTGTGCCAGGCTGCTCCGGAGGGCAGGAATTCGGGATCGCAGGAATTCGGGATCGCAGGAATTCGGGATCGCAGGAATTCGGGATTAGAGGAATTCGGGATCGCGGGACACGAGGCCAAACAGCCCGAGGGCCTCGTGGGGAGCCCAGGGCAGGGGTGCTGCCCCAGATTCTGCATCCCTGCGGTAGGGATGCTTCCAAGGTTGCTGCATCCCTGCAGAAAGGATGGTCCCCAAAGCTCAGTATCCCTGCCTAGAGGATGCTCACCAAGAATCCCTTCTCAGGGATGTTCCCCAGGAATTCCCCATCCATCAAAGAATGATACTTCCTAAAATTCTGCCTCCCTGGGGTGGGGTTGCTCACTAAAATGCTGCATCCTTGGGGTGAGAATGCTCCCCAAAGCTCTTCATCCCTGGGGTCAGGATGCTCCCATAGCTGATGTATCCCTGGGCAAGGATACTCCCCACAATCCTGCATCCCTGGGGTAGGGATGCTCCACAAAATTCTGCACCCATCAAAGAAGGATGCTTCCAAAAAACTTCATCCCTGGAGTGCGGGTACTCCCCAAAATTCTGCATCCCTGGGGTAGTGTTGCTTTCTGAGTTTTTCATCCCTGGCTGAGAATACTCCCCAGAATTCTCTATCCCTAAGGTGGGGATGCTCCCCAGATGCTGCATCTCCCTCCTGGCTTCAGCATCATTTTGGGAAGGGAGGAGGACACTCCCAGCCTACTCATGCTGAACTGAGCTTATCTTTTCCTTAAGACAGGACTATCTTTCCATGGGGTAAATTTCCCAGTTTCCCATTCCCTGAGCTTGACTTGCCCTTGATGGACCCAGGAGAGCCTCTCCCTCCTCCTCCACACTCATTCCTTAACTGCCTTCCCACATTCCCCTTCTTCTCCAGCCCTCCCGGCATCCCAAACTCTGCACCCTCCCCCTGGGCTCATCCCTGGCATCCTCCATCCCCATCTTGCTGCTCCAGCTCCTCCGGCACAGTGGAAAAGGCACGGCAGGAACGGTGCTGCGGATTTTCAGCCCCCGTTAATGACATTTCCCAGCTGGAAAGCAGGAGGTGAAGCCAGAGCCATTGGCCTTGGCTCAGGGCAGACCACCAACGTGCCCACCACAGACCTCCAGCGAGCCCGCGGCTCCCAGCCCAAACCCAGGGGCCTGGAGGGAGCCGGGAGCAGGCTGGGAAGGCTGGAGGGGAGAGCAAAGTCTGCTCAGCTCCAGCCCTGCCAGAGAAGGGTTTCTTTTGGAGCAGGGAATCATCCTCTGCAAGGAAAAATAAAACTAAAATTCCCCACATTGAGATTTTTTTCTTTGGGGTTTTTATGTTTTTCCCCTTCCCTGTCTTGGTTGCTCCTGCAAAATTCCCAGCTGCTGCGGGCATTGTTGTCCTTGTGCTGGGGGTCTGCTCCAGGGGGAGAATCCTTGGCTGAATGAACCCAGAAAACCAAGCAGGGGGGTCTGGCAGCAGGAAAAGGCTTTGCTTCCTGTCTGAAGGGCACGAGGAGCTGCCAGGGATCTCCCAGTGGAGGTTTGGGACTTGGGATCTCTGATTTGGAGAGCTCTTGGCAAGTTTGGCCTCTTTCACCATCTTTACTTCAATTTCCCCAAGTGCAATCCCAGATCCCAAACCTTTCCAGCCTGCCTTAAACATACTGGGGTCCCTGTTTGGGACTGGGATGGGATGGGATGGGATGGGATGGGATGGGATGGGATGGGATGGGATGGGATGGGATGGGATGGGATGGGATGGGATGGCTGCTCCTTCCAGCCCCAGTGCCACTGTGATGTTTCATTTTTCCAGTCCCTTGAATCCTCAGCCAGGATCAACCCAGCACAGCAGAATAAACACATTCCCACATTGCTGCCACCTCTTTCTCAGACATTTCCCAGGAAAGTGGGATGGGGGGCACTGGGGATGTTATTTGGGGTTTCCCTGGAGACATCACGCCCAAAACCTGGGAGCTGGGACCACCAGGATCCTGTGGGAAGCCTGGTGGGATGCCCTGCCCAAACAGCTCAGGGCATTTGCTTCCTGTGAGCAGCCCTTGCAAGCAGTTCCCCAGCACGGCCCGAACACTTTCCTAGGAACATGGGGAACATCAAGATGGAGCATCAAAAGTTAACCTGGGTCATTTTGGACCTTAATGATGTGCAAAGGCTCTGCAGAGCCTCATCCATCTAGATCCATCCTGCTCTTTTGGGGTCAAGACACTGGAAATGGATTTGGGGACAGTAAAGGCACCTGGAGGCACCTGGAGTCCCCATCCTGTGCCCCAAACCCTGGGATAAGGTGACCCTTTGGGGCCTGGACTGAAGGTGTTTTGCAGCACCTGCTCCCAATTCCTCTTTCCACCCCTCCAAGCCCTTCTCAGCACTACCCAGTCTGGCCAAGTGGAAAGTCCTCCTTGGAGGAGAACTCTCCATAGATCACTGGGATCTGCATCACCATGCTGGGTTTTCATCATGAAATCCCCCCAGAAAATAGCAAGTGGAGGAAATCTCACTCTCAGCACAAAGGTGGCACAGCTCTGGTTTGGCTTTTCCCTCCTCCATGAAATCCAGCCCTGGCTCAGCTGCTGGCACGGGGTGAGATGGATGTTTATTTTTCCCTCTCCCCTTCTCTGGATCCTGGGGTTGCTCCTGTGAGGTCCCACTTTCATGGCAGAGCCAATTCCTGATGATAAAAATAGAAGGCAGGGGCTTCCTGCCAGTGAGGGAAAGAGGAGAAAGGGGGATGAAATGCCAAATAAATCAGTAAAAGTGATGGAGTGGCACTCACAGAGCTGCAGGAGGATTTGAGGATCCAAGGAGCTTCTGGCTGGGTGGGATCAACAAAGGAAAAGGGATCAAAGGGAGAGATTTTGTCACCATCCTTGGGTGACACAGGGGAAAGGCCCTTTGCTTGTGTGAAGCAATGGATTTATGCCCTTCAGTGTGGATCCAAACCCTCCAGCCCCTTTCCCAGCTGGATTTGGAAACCTCTGTCACTGCTGAGCTATTTAAAGGCTGTGCCAAGCATTGGTCTGGGATGTGCCAAAGGGTTTGGATCCCACAGTGTCCAGGCTGATGTGGGTTCTGTGGGATGCCAGCAGCTTCCCGAGCCCCCTGGCACCCCCAGCCCCCACGGGTGCCTTTCCAAAGGGCGGATGAGATGTGTGAGGCTCTGTTTGGTTCTGCCCTGGGGTTTGCCAGTTTTTGGGAAGATCTCTCATGGAATCCTTTAGAGTTTGGGTTGGAAGGGACCTTAAAGCTCATCCCATTCCATCCTCTGCCATGGGCAGGGACACCTTCCATTATTCCAGGCTCTCCAACTTCCTTCTGCCTGGCCTTGGTCACTTCCAGGAGTTTAATGTCTACACATCCTTATTCCCCTAGTAAAAGAGGGATAAGAACCAAAAAACGGTGCCTGGTCTCACAGCTCTGCCAATATAATTCTGATTTTGGGGTGAAAATCAGGGAATGTGAACCGGGAGCAGCAGGAGCATCCCAGAGCTGTGACAGCTTTTGGGCTCCAACAGCAGCAATATTTACAGCCCAAGTGGAGGAGCTGCAAAATTGGCAGCAGTTCAGGAGAGAGCAAGGAAAATTATTGGAATGAGGCTCTGGGAGCTCCATTTCTCTCCTTGTGTGTCGGAAGGGATTCATCCAGCTCACAGGCTCCCTTCCTCCACAGGGAAAGGAAATTTGGCCATGAAGGGCTGGGAGGCAAAAACTGATCCATGAACAAATACAGAGTGTCATGAGGAACAAATAGAGTGGCAATGAGGAAGGTGTTAATTGGTGAGGTTCATTAAGCTCTGGAAGGATTTGCTGTGGCTTATTTGGAGCCTGGGGCTCATTTTTGCTCCTCATCTGCCAAATATGTTCTGTAGCTGAAAGAAATCATTCCTCGCAGCAGGACACAGCAGCTCCTTGCAGGGATCCCATCTGGCTGAGGTGCTGACCACAAACCTGGGATTTTCACAAAAATTTTGGGAATTTCTGCAACTGAACCTTATTTTGAGCTGGAAATGTACCTCAGTGTCAATGGCAAATCCATCCTGGAGTGCTGTGTCCAGCTTGGGAGTCCAACATCAGAAGTGGAGCCACTGGAGCCAGTCCAGAGAGGCCACAGAGATACTCCAAGGGCTGGAGCCAGGCTGGGAGAGCTGGGGGTGCTCCCCTGGAGAGGAGAAGCTCCAGGGAGAGCTCAGAGCCCTTCCAGGGCCTGAAGGGGCTCCAAGAGAGCTGGAGAGGGACTGGGGACAGGGAATGGAGGGACGGGCCACAGGGAATGGCTCCCACTGCCAGAGGGCAGGGATGGATGGGATATTGGGAAAGGAGGCCCTGGCACAGGATGTCCAGAGCAGCTGTGGCTGCCCCTGGATCCCTGGCAGTGCCCAAGGCCAGGCTGGACATTGGGGCTTGGAGCAGCCTGGGACAGTGGGAGGTGCCCCATGGAACGAGATGAGCTTTAAGGTCCCTTCCAACCCAAACCTCTCTGATCCCATGATGCCTTCCTAATCCCAAGATCACCACGTTGTAGCAGTAGCAAAATGGGATTTTGCATGTTCCCCTTCCCAACTACTTCATGCTGCACCAACCCACCCAAAGCTGGTGCCCATCCCCAAAACCTCCCAGCCTGAACCCAAAATTCCCGTCACAAGCAGATGGGCCAGGAAGAGCTGGATCCGCCTTTGCCTGGTCATGGTGAATCATCCGTGGTGAGGCTGTGCCAGCTGCTTGCTCAGCCACCAGCAAGGAGGGAAAAACTCCAAACAAACCCAACAACTCAACAAAAATCCGTCTGCAGTTCCTCTCAGGAAGAGCCACTGTGTGTACGCACAAGGCTGGCAGGAAAACACAATGCTCTTTCCACAGCAGCATTCCTGGTATCAGCCCAGGGATCTGTGCAGTCCTTCTCCAATAAAATTAGCAACAAGGAATGTGCAATTCCTACTGGGATGGCTTATGGAAATGACAAACAGAAACAGAACAAATTCAGGTTTGGTGTGTGGATTTAGAAATCTCAGCAGCTGCAGTGCTGGATTCCCCCTCTGTGAGCTTTGGGGTTGTGGGAGGGGGGGAAACTGGAGCACAGGCTGCTTCCAGGAGTGGCACATTTTAGTGAAACTAGTTTAATAAACAATTTGGGTTGCAATTCAAACTTGTTTAACCACACAATAAAAGCTGAGAGGAATCACTTGGGGGTGGTTTGTGCTCACCTGGGATTTGCACAGATCTGCAAATGGCCGTCCCTCCCCAGTGTGGAGATGGAGATGATTCCTTGGAGATAAAGGCTGGATTAGCTTAGGGATCTGGTTACAAGAAGAATTTGAAGGATTTCACCCTAAATCTTGCCTTGTCCATGACCAAAACGAGATGGCACAGGAAGGACACCAGCACAGAGCAGGTGATTGTCCTCCAGAGCTATGTGCTGGGAGGAGCCATATCCCTCCCTCTGGAGAACACATCCCTCCCTCTGGAGAGCACATCCCAGCCAGTCTCCCAGCCCTGCTGACAATTTTCTCAGACATTCCTTCTCAGCCCTAGCGCTCCTCGTTTGGGGTTGCTGTGACTCCAGAAATAAACACAGGAGGTTCTGCTGGGGGATAAAAATGCCGTGTGGTTTTCCCTGCCCGACTTCTGTGTGCTCAGCTTCCAGATGCTCCGGAAGGGTCAGCTTTGGGAGAGCAGTGGCAACATGGCCTGGGAAAAGCAAGGCTTAAAGCCAGCCAGCAGGGACCCAAAATTCCACACCTGATGTTAGGAGCAGGAGCTGGTGGAGCTGTGGAGAGGGGGAGTGGGCTTGACAACGTGAAGGAATGGGAAGGAATTCTGGTGCTCTATGTGCTTTCCTTGTGGATGATGAAGATTTTTCTGCAAAGGTGGATTTGCTCCAAAAGCACCAAATCAGGATAAGTCACATCCTGAGAGAGATCAGAAGTGCTGACAAACTCGAGCTCAGTTTAGTCTTCCCCGTTTTCCTAACAAAACACCAGGAGCTATTGGAGACAACTCAGTTCCTGGTTGCTTTCCTCGTCATGCTCTAGTGACACGGACGGGCCCAGCCCAGGATGTCCTGGTTTGTGCTGGACAAACCCTGTCCAGGAGCTCCATCTCCTCCATGCGTAGCCACCAAACCCACAGGCATGGGCTCTGACTCAATCGTGAAGCCCCAGCACTGCGATGGGATGGATCTTGGGGGACTCCAGATGAGGAGTCCCGCAGTGTCTTCCTGGGGATGGAATCTCAGCCTCCAGCAGATGCCGTTTTGGGAACATCCCTCGGAAAACCAGCCAGGGAGGAGACCAATAGATCTCCTTGGGAAAAGCAAAGCCTGGAGGAGGAAGCTGGTGACCAATGAATGGGCATCCAGCACAGAGCCTCTGCGCTGGGAAGATCCCAGCCCACGAGCAGGGCTGCCTAACCCAATCCAGATATCCGTAGGCAATAACTCCAGGACACTTCCACCACAAACTATGCACTGCTGCTGCTTGGATGAGTCCGTATGCCGTCAGCCGGGCTATTTTTTCCCCATCCTCCCTTCCAAGCATTGTTCCAAGGCTTCAGCCAGCTGAGTGCCCTGGGAAAGAACTTTCCCAGCACTTTCCCTGTCCCGGGAAGGACATGGTGGGAAGCAGAGGTCTCGCCGAAGGCAGCGGGAGGCACATGGGGGGTGATTCAGGAATGGTTCTGAGGAGGGAATGCTGGCTCCTCATCCCCATCACCAGAGGGACAAAGCTGGGATCCAGGTGGTTGCTCAGGCTCCGCACACGGAAGTGTGGGCTGGGCTGGGAAGGCAGAGCCTGGCTTGGGAAAGACAATATCCATGTGCATTCCAGGAACGAGGACGAACAGGAGGGACTGTGACCTCCAGCAGGGCTGAACACGCCAAGGCAGCCCCAGAATGTTCTCCTCTTCCCGGATACTGGGAGCTGTGGAATGTGTGCCCCAGAGTGCCATGGCTCTGGCAGCTCCTTGGAGACTTGAGCTGCCACACAAAAGGAAAGCCTGAAAAAATTCTTCCTGGAAAAGGCAATAATCCCCAAGACAATTCTCCAGGTGAAGAATGGGATTCCTGATAAGCTCTTTGTAAAAGATGTCTGCCTTGCATAGAAATTCTGGGATTGGCATTACAAAAGAGGGGAAGGAATTTGCACAGAAATTCAAATTGTGTGGGAGTAAAGGGGGAGAATTTGGCTTTGAGCCAAAAA
>QUSF01000045.1:2990208-3003714 GCA_003676055.1 Chloebia gouldiae | reverse complement strand
GGAGCTCCCAGGCGTCCCCAGGAGCTCCCAGGTGTCCCCAGGAGCTCTGAGGTGTCCCCAGGAGCTCTGAGGTGTCCCCAGCAGCAGCTCTGGGCTGCTCAGGCCCAGCCTCACCCCGAGGAAGCCCCGAGGCAGGGGGTGGGAGCAGGGTTTCTCGGGGCTGGGATTAGGCTGGAGCAGAGCTGAGCCCAGCCTGGCAGGTGAGGGGAGCAGGTCCTGCCCTCATCAGCTCTCCGGTCCCGAGGGCCTGCTGGGAAAGGCTGGAGCAGGAGCAGCTCCTGGAGCTTTTCTGGTGGGAGAGCATCCATGGGAGCCAGAGAGCAGAGGGGGAAGGCAGAACCCCCCGGGAGCAGAAGGAAGCAAAGGGGGAAAGGGAAATAGAGAGAAAAGGACACAGAAGGATGGGGGAAGGCACCAGCTCCTCCACAGAAGAGGCTGATGGAGCAGCACTTTCCTTGTTGGGAGCAAAAATTTCCAAAAGAAATTGGTCTTTTCTTCGTCTTTCCTGTTTCTCTTCTGAAAATTATGAGTTTCCAACTACCCTCAAAGCCAAAATCCTTCCCCACACAGCACGTATGGCAAACAGGGCCATTTTTAGGATAATTCTTATTTATCCTGAGCATCTTCCTTTTTTTAATGAGTCAAAAAATAATCTTACAAAAATATGATTTAGGTAAATGGATTAAAAAAAAAAAAGCCATGGAAAGGGTTGTATGTTCTGTATAATTTTCTGTTTCGGCAGTTTTTCCTGTCTTGCAGGATAAACTCAGGACTCAGGGAGCTGCTGGCTGTCTGCAGCCCAGTGAATGAACACTGGTTTAACTGGGCAGGAGCCCTGGATTGCAGCCTGGGAGATGGAGCAGCTCTGGCCCCACAAAGGTGAGCAGGCAGAAGCTCAGCTCCTTCTGCTGCCACTCCCACAGCTGCAGTTGTCTCTGCACAAGGTCAGGGTGATCTATTAAACCTCTCAAATCAGGATTTAATTTAGTTTTAATAAGACAGTTTGGGAGATGTTAATTAAATTGAGTTGTTAAAGCCACATGGGCTGGACTTGGCTGATATATTTCCTTCTTTATTAAGTCCATTAAAAAATAAGGGAAGATAGAAGGGAGGAAAAAACCTGTTTGGATGCAGCAGCGCATTCAAAGAGTTTCTTTTTCCTTTGTTGAATTAAACATGTGGAGATGAATAAACACCAAAAACCAGGTGAGCTTGAATCCTCCCAAGATCAGCAAGGCTTGGCTTAAGGATGAAGTCAAAATGATGAAATTCATTGAACCCAAGTGTCCAACAGATCTCTGCACCCTTAATCCCAAAATTTCCTCAAATCCCATCCCCACTGCTGGATTACCAATGGGAGTGATCCTGGATCATCATTTCCATCCATCCACACTCCAGCAAGGAAAACTACAGGAATGCACGTTTCTGTCATCGTTCCCAATCAGATTTTTCTTACCTCTGGCAAAAAACACTTCTGGGAATGTCTTCAGTTGCAGGAATTGTCAGGGTGATTGGGTTAAGCTGAAGAAAAACTCCCACGTGCCTCAGAAATGACAAATATTTTATTAGCTGGAAGTGTAAGCAGCTCTAATTAGCTAAGCAGGCCCGAGTTAATTGATTTATAAGCTTTAGAGGATGTAATGCACTGGTGAGACAATCCAAAGGGTTCTGGGGAGGAAATCCATCCTGCACTTCCCAAATGATCCTGTTATTTATGCAAAGAGAGCCCCTGGTCCTGCCCCGAGGACTGCAGAGGATGTTGAACTCACCAGGTTTATCCCAGCTCTCTCCTGCTTTATTCTGGAATTTCTCTGGATATTTTTCCTTTTCCAAAACCCCTCTGGCTATTGTTTATGGTGTATCAATGCTGGCAGCTCCTGCCTCCTCCCTGCCAGTAACTCCTGGTTGATTTTGGTCCTTCCTCACCCTTTTCTGCTCAGTGCATGGATGGGAAGGGATTAACAGCACCAGGGAAAAATCCTGGGGGTCTTTACATCCACCAAAGCTGGAAAACACAAGGAAACACTGGAAAATAACCCAAGAGCCCCTTCTCTCCATGCCTGTTCCCTAAAAAGAATGCTGGATTTCTGATGGCTCCCAGTGCAGTCCCCCTCTGCTGGCCCCTTCTTGTGAGGATTAAGCTCTAAAAAGCAGGAAATCTATTAAAATTTGTATTAATGAAATGGATCCTTTGTGCCATTCAGGTGCCCACTTTTCCAGGTTTTCAGCTTCCTCCTTCCTTTGTCAAGGTCAGGATTGAAACACTCAAGACGAGGTTTTGTGTTCAGACTCAGGTGTTTATTGTTTCTTATCCATGTCAGAGCAGTGAGCTCTGCAGTTCTTCACTAACAAGCTACAAAAGGGCTCACCATCTTTCTCTACAAGGTCTTTTAAGGCTAAACTGTCCAATTAAGAAATTACACCTAAATTATTTTCACTTTAACCCAATAACCAACCACCCATGGCCTGTAATGTGGACTTTTCTGTCCAATTACACAAAACCACCCAAACCCATGGAGAAGAAGGTGAAGAAGAAAAGGAGAAGAAGAAGGACCAGCCTTTGCTCTTAAACCTCCAAATTGCTCCGTATATATTACTATATTCTAAACCCTTAAACTCTGAGTTTCCCACCCTGTGGTATCACACACTTCTATTCAAACTCCACACCCACAGTCCCAGTCCTGCCATTCCATTTGGAAGCCTTCTCCACAGCCTCAGGTCAATGCAGTGTTCTCCTGGGGGTCAGAGTCTGTCAGCACAGAAAGTCTGAAATTCTCAGCAGTCAGGGCTCCAACAGAAAAGATCCTTGATCCCAATGGAATTGCTGGGGCAATGGAGGCAGGAATGGGACAAGCTCTCTGTGGATGATCCTCATGCCTGGTGGCACTGCTGGATTTGATGGATGTGTTCCCAAGGATGCTGGATTTAAGCTGAACATCTCCAGAGCCAGGTTTTGCAGGAAAAATTGGAATTCCACAGCCTCAAGCTGGACTTTTTCCAACCTGCCCAGAGCCACCAAGTGTTCCCGTTGATGTCCCTGTTCTCTGTGGATAACAGGGAGATGCCAGTCCCCTCCTCACAGCCATGTTTATCCTCCCATCTCAACAATATTCTGCTTATCCTGGTTCTTCACAGCCTGGATGGTCCCACAGGGAATAAAGGGGGAAAGGCTCAGGGCTTGGGGACCTTTCTGACAGGGCTGGTGAGGAAAGGACTTGGATTTTCCTGGTGTGTGGAGAGGGATGATCTGCATATAATAAAGGAAATTCCACTGCCCCTAGCTGCCCCTCACCAGGCAGTGAAGTAAAGATCTTTCCCTTTCCAACCCCTTTAATTCTTGTTTTTTCAGATGTTCCATGTGAACCCAGCAGGGTTTGATGGCCACAGAGCAGGAATGCTCTGGGAAGTCTCCTCTGGGCATGGAGGAACTGTGGGGTTTTTCAATCACACCATCAATGTGTGACCCTGTTCTGCTTCCCTTCATTACTTAGGGATGGAGTTTTGCCCCTGGATCCCTGGCAGTGCCCCATGCCAGGCTGGATGGGGCTTGGAGCACCCTGGGACAGAGGAAGGTGTCCCTGCCATGGCAGGGCTGGAATTGGGTGGGCTTTAGGATCCCTTCCAACCCAAACTGGTCATGATTGCATGGATCAGTGACTACAGACTTCAGGTCAAGGTAGGAACTTTATTGTTCTCCACATGAGGGAAGGAATCTCTGTCTTCACAGAGCTCATCCAAAACACCAGGACCACCTGCACTGCTGGGAGCTTCTGCAGGGGCTCACCTGGGAAGCCCAAAGTGGGAATTAATGCAGAGGAAATACTTGGCATCACCCCATGGTGGAATCTTCCAGCATCCTTCTGGCTGCCCTCTGGCTGTCAGGGATGTGGATCTCCAGTTTCACCTCCACCAATTTCCCAGCTCACCTGAGGCAGGTTGCCAGCCCCATCCTGCATTTTGCCCTAGAAAATCCAATTTTCCTGCTGGAAACTGCCCCATCCCAGCACCATGCTCCGGGATGCAGCAGCTCCCCCAGAAGCACTGCCAAGGAGTCCCTTCTGCAGCTGCTGCCTCGCAGGAGTTTTCTGGGGGCTGGAGGGGATGCGGGGTGGGATTTGTGCTCAGTGCCTGCAGCAGGGCTGGCACAGGAGGGCAGAACCCCAGCCCCGAGCAGCTCCAGCCCATGCTGGCACAGGCCGTGGGTGGGAAGTTTGGGTGGGGTCCCTCAGCTCCACTTCACAGACAGTGACAGCCAGACAGGGGCTTTCCATGGAAAATATTTTGCTTCAGAGTTAAAATAAAATTAGAAAGCAAAAACTTAAATATATATTTTTTTAAATATTTGTTTTACTTGGGAGTTCTCATTCTGCCAACACCAACACATCAAAACCCTTCCAGGAGCTGTTTGATCTTGTCCCTCCCAGGGATCAGGGAAAGCTGTGGTGTGCCTTCAGCTGGGTTTCCATCCTGGTGCCATTCCCAGCAAAGGGAATTCAGATCCTCACATGAAGGCTGGTGTGATCCCACTGCCTCCTTTATGTGGGATTATTCTCGTTATCCATCCCTCTCCCCATAAATAATGTTACCAATGACCTAACAAATTAGACATCATATTTTATTTTTATATTAAATATTGGCTAACAGGAGTGGCATGGAAATTTAATTTTTTTTTCCAAAAAATCAATTTGAGGCCCAAATCTGAGCCTGGATGTTGTTTTAAGGTCACAAAGTGTTTCAGAGGTGTAGAAGAACTTGAGATAGCCCAGATTTTATTGCCTGAGCAGTCCCGGGACAAATCCCAGGATTTTATTTTTGTATTGAATATTGGCTAACAGGAGCTGCATGGAAATTTAAATTTGCTTTCCCCTACTTTGGGGGAGAAAAAAAAAAATCAGTATTTGCAGGCAGCTGCTCTGTCCAGATGTCCCAGTGCCAGGCGAGCTGAGCAAACACTGAACAACCCAAAACAACACTGAAAAACCCCAAAACCTTGGGCTGGGCTCCGGGGTAGGAAACATCTGGAATTCTGTTTGGCTGGCCTGTCAGGGGCTGATAAAGGATAAATGTGGAGTGACAGCCGTGGGCTCTGCACATCTGCCAGGGCTGCAGGTGGGACTTTGGGGGGAATTCTCCCTGGATGGGCCGGGAGCAGGAAAAACCCCCACAAACCTTGCAGCTCCGTGAGTCAGGGCCATTGTTTGCCTGCACATCCGAGGGGAAAACACGCCTCGAGTTCCTCCAGGGATGGACGGAGGCCGCCAGTGAGATCCCATCCCCAGCAGGAGGGGGCTGAGGGCTGGGGGCAGGAGCAGAGAAAATGGTTTCTCCAGTGTGGATGAATGAGGGGCTGCACTGGGGCTTTCCTGCAGCGCTGGCTGCACCCAGCTCTGCGAGGGGCACATTGATGCTGCCGGGGCTCCTGGGTGCCTTCGGGGTTTGCCTTGGCTCCATTCCTGGGCCAGGGACCCCTGCGGGCTCCAGGGCCTGCCCAGGCTGCTGGCACAGGCTAGGGTTTGGCCATGGGGTAACTCTGCAAACTGTGGGGTAATGATGGCTGTGCTCACCAAAACACCTGGGGAAATGGGGATAAATCCCTGTGCACTGCAGAGGGGACCAGGCTGGGGACTGGCCACCCTTCTGCCCACCTGCTGGTCACAGCCTAGTCAGAGCAAACCCAGGTGTTGGTTTGCCTCCTTTTTGCAATTTTTCCTCTTTCTAGCACAAGAAAAACACCTTTTCCCTCCTCCTTGGCTCTCCCTTGCAGTGAGGACTGGGGATCCCTCACACTCACCCACCCATCCAAACAGGAGCAACTGGAACAGAGCTCAGGTCTGATTCTCTTGCCACATTTTCTTGCCACTTTCTTTTCTCATTAAACACCAAGCCCTTTTTTGTCTGCCAGATCTTCAGCCCTGCAACAGAGAGGAGCCCACAGCCCATCCTATTGTGGCCCAGCTCTGTCACAGAGGTCACCACGAGCTCTTGGCAGCCCCATGTCTGCCGGTTGCCAGCGCTGATTTACCCCCCCAACAATAAAAACTTTCTGGGAAAAAGGTCTCTGCTGCTGGAATGAACAGTTCCACACACAGGAACAGCACAGAATGGAGATTTTTTTTTTCACTTTTTAAAATACAAAACTCATCCAAGACTTGTCTGTGTCAAGGCATAACCATAACCTGCTGAGCTACAACACTGCCTGTGCTAGGAGACCAAAAAATCCATTTGGGGCCCAAATCCGAGCCTGGATGTTGTTTTGGGGTCACAAAGTGTTTCAGGGCTGTAGGAGAATTTGAGAGAGCCCAGATTTTATTGCTTGAGCAGTCCCAGGCCAGACTCTCCAGGGTTTGAAGCTGAAGGTGGAGGTGTCCTAGAGCTCCTCCCGGGTTGACCCAGCTGCTCCCCAGCTCCAGGGGCTTTCCAGGTCCATCCCGAGGAAGCTCTGTGTCCCTGCTGGAGGAGAGGCAGAGCCTGCGGAGGTCTCCGCCCGGCGCTGTAAACAGGAAAGCGCGGAAGCGGGAGCGGAGCGCGGCTCATCCCGGGCTGCGCACACAATGCCGGCCCGGAAAGGGGATTATAAATACCCGGGGTCAGGGCCGGGCTGCGGGAACAATGGGCAGCGGGAGGATGGAAAAGGCTGCAGGGACGAGCGGGGGCCAAGGCCACCCCGCCGGGCGGTGCCGCAGCTCAGCCCCCGGGCTCAGACGGTCCCTGCAGGGTCACGCGGCTTGTGGGGTGATGGTGTTCCCAAACCACGCCGTGGACCCCCAGAAAGTCATGGAATCGTGGGGTAGTCTGGGTTGGAAAGGCCCGTTAAAGGCTGGGCTCTCTGCAGGGTTAGGTAATTCGGTGGGAGCCGGCAGCTGGGGTTTGGGTTTGGCAATTCAGCTCCCCATGGCTAGATTTGGGGTTCCCATTCCCCAAAAAGGGGTGAATCCATCCATGGATGCTGGCGGGCTGTGGAAGGGGCTCGGGGGAGCCAGTGCCTGGCTGGGTTTAAATTCCCACCAAGGTTTCACTCTGAACATCCCGGCAGGCTGGGGAGGAAGGGGCACACCTCGGCTCCACCCTGAGCCTCCCAGCACTTCACAAGGACACCCTAAATTTATCCAGGATCCCCACACTGGGAGTGTCCAAGGCCAGGTTGGACAGGGCTTGGAGCAACCTGGGAGAGGGGAAGGTGTCCAATCTCTTGGAGAGGTTGTAGAGGGGAAAGGCTTGGAGAGGGGAAGGTGTCCCTGCCCCTGGAAGGGGTTGAAACAGGGTGAGCTTTGAGGTCCCTTCCAGCCCAAACCATCCCAGGGTTCACTAGGACCTTACACCAAGGCAAGTTTCAACAGAGGGGTTTGGGAGCTGCTCATGGGTGATGTGGACAATGGAATTTGCTCTTGCCAAGCTGAGTGCAGGCAGCAAGATTCGGCATCCCATGGGGTTTTCTGTGCCTGGGCACTGCGGTGCTCCCCCGCTGCCTCCTCCAGCCCACAGAGCCTCCTCTGCTCCGTGCTGGTCCAAAGACGTCAGAGGAACCCACGGAGAGATAAACCCCAGACCGGGGCATGCTGCAGGCCGGGCTCGGGGCAGGTCGGCAGCACCTCGACAGCCAAAGCCGGGTCAGGGCCAGCCAGAATTCCAGGAAGCATCCTGGCTGCTCGGGAGGGCTCTGGGGGGAGCCCGGCCCCTTCCTGCCCCCCGGCCCCGGCCGGGCCCGGCATGGGGATGCTCCGGAGCTGCTCCCGACAGCCGCCCTGGCTGCGGTCCTGCGGCTGCTGGAATTCCCAGCCCGGAGGGGCACTCTGGGAATGGGAATTCCTGCGTGGATTTCCCAGCCCCAAGAGGTGCTCTGGGACTGGGACTGGGAATTCCTGCGTGGATTTCCCAGCCCCGAGAGGTGCTCTGGGAATGGGAATGGGAATTCTTGCATGGATTTCCCAGCTTGGAGAGGTGCTCTAGGACTGGAAACGGGAATTCCTGCGTGGATTTCCCACTCCAGAGAGACACTCTGGCAATGGGAATTCCTGCGTGGATTTCCCAGCCCAGAGAGGTGCTCTGGGAATGGGAATTCTTGCATGGATTTCCCCCTCTGGAGAGCCACTCTGGGAATCCCAGAGAGGCACTCCAGGAATGACAGCATCCCCTGGGACTCACACTCCAGCTGGAAGGGCTCTTTAAACCCTGGCTGTGACGTGGTTGGAGCATTGCTGGGAGCATCACCAAGATCTCCATGAGTCTGGCCCTGGAGTCCCCAGGTTTAGGTCAGAAACAGGGCTGGGGGCTGCTCTGCGCTCTCGATTTGCCCTCCCATCGCTGCTCCCACAAATATCCCATTTCCCACCTCCAATCCCTAACGGTGTCCCTGTGGAGCTGCCGGAGCTCTCAGTGCTGTCCCCTGGGGAATGCTCAGGGATGATTTGGAAGGGCAGAGGCTGCTGGAGGCACAGATATCAATCGGGAACGACAGATAAAGGCTGGGATAACATCTCCCGACATCCCTGCTCCATCCCTGCTTGAGTCCCGCCTCCCTGACTCCCCCTGTGTGTGGGCTGGGAAGGACTCAAGGCATTCAAGGATGGGGCTGTGGGGCTGAGAGCCCAGGCTGGAGAAGCCAAGGCTGTCCTTGGCTTGTTCTGGGAGAGATTTAAGCTGCAGAGGTGAAGATTTGGGAATGTTTGGGTTCAGAATGTATATATCCCTGCTCCCAGGCCTGGAACACCCCCAGCCCACCCCTGGGGACCTTCCTCTCCCTGTTTGCTGAGCTGGAACCCAAATATCCAAGAGAGGAATGGCAGGAAAAGCTGTTCCCGTCTTCATTTCATAGAAAAACAGTTTAAAAAATCCCGGGAGAACTGATTGTCACTGTCTAGCCCCAGCTCCAGGAGGGTCCTGCAGCCCCTGGGAGTTATCCGTGGCAGGAGGGTCACTGTGAGCTGAATTCCAGCCTAGGAAGGGGAATGACATCCATGCAAGTTGTACTGATCCCAAATAACTTCAAACAGGTACAAATGTGCCCAAAATATGGATTATAAATAAAACAATGATATTGGCAGCTGCAATCAGGGGCTGAAATGGGAGAGTTTGCTGAGATTCCTTTATTGCTGGGCCTTCATTCTCTTTTTTTTTTTTTTTTAATCATGATTTTTTGGAAGGGATCGAGTGATGCACAAGCAATCTTTAGGGCACTGGATATTATGATAAGCACAACAAGGAAAGCACCAGCATCACTTAAAGCACTTTCTGGGCCCTCTAGTGGTGCTGGCTGTGCTGAGGGTCAGCTCTGCTTCCTAAAATAACACGAAAATCCCACTTTGAGCACTTTGCCTGCTATCTTCCCTCAAATAAGGAGGAAAAGGCCAAATCTCTCCCTTTTCCTTCTTTTCTTAAAACACAGCAATGGGAGGAGCTGTGAATCTGACGGGTTGGGATCTTTCTCCTGCACTTTTTGAACCAAAACCAGGGAGTGAAACTCATTTTAAAATTGAAAAGAAACCCTTTGGAAACTCTGAAGGGGGAGAGGTGCAGTGGGAGGGGAAACTGGGCTATGCAGGACCAGCCTCTTTTCCTAACCTTTACTTTTCCCACTGTCCATTTCAAAGGAAAATTATGTTCCCAGGAGCTTTGGAAGCTCTGAGGAATGAGGGATTTATTAATTTCTTTCCGAGACATGTTTCTAAAATAAAAAAAGGTTAAGTTTGGCTGCAAGGGGCAAAATATTTGAGTTTTATTTCCTGCCTGGAAGCTGCAACTGGTTTAACAAAGGGGAAAATGGGAAAAGGTGACTTGAAAATGCTATCCTGGGGGATTTGGGAGTTAAATATAAGATAGAGATTAAATATATGACATAGTAAATATTATATGATAGAGATTAACTATCTATATAAAATTGAGATATAAATAGATAATAAAGTATTCCCCATCTGCAACTCTGGCCATCATATCCTATCCCAGTTCTTCATGGGAAACATCCAGTTTTGTTAAGGATGGCATTTTTTCCCCAAAATGGTCAGATTATGGTCTTTTCTGACCCAGAGATGGGGCAACTGAGAGGTGTTTTAAAAACTTTTATTTCATTTTCAGTCTCATGTGAAGGGTGAAACAATATGGATGTTATAATTCACACTATCATAATCAGAAGCCAACTATTTCCTAATTACAGTACATTATAAGTGTTTATTGGCCTATCAGCTTTAGCCACACCATGCTGTGGATTTCTTAAAGTCAATCATCTGAAATTACCCCTCGTGGGTCCTCCTACACTGCATCTTTCACAGTTCTATTCCTCTGAAATATACATACAGATGCACACTATGTGAACTTTCTGTCAGCCTTTGAGAACTCTCTACAAATCCATTTCCCACTCAAAATAGTTGGTTTTAGGGGCTGCAGAGGAGAGGCAGCATTTTTAGTGGGCTGGATAAGGATTCAGGGTTGCTTTCTGTGCCTGTTCCCTTCTGGCTCCTCCACAGCCTTGAGGGAGGGGGCAGGAGAAGAGGATGCAGGGACATTTTGTTGGATATCCAAGGGAATAACTCCCATGGAGGTTGACAGTCCATCCTCAGAGGGACTTCACAAAAAGTCCTTAATGCCACATGGAATTACCAGCCCCAAACCCCTCTCCCATCCTTTTCCCACCTCTCCAGTGTGGAGGGTTGGGGATGAGCACATGCCATGAGCTGGGTCAGTCCTCAGCAGCTTCCCTGGGTCTGGAGGGACAGGACACAGGGAATGGCTCCCACTGCCAGAGGGCAGGGCTGGATGGGAGATTGGGAATTGGGAATTGTTCCTGTGAGGGTGGGCAGGCCCTGGCACAGGGTGCCCAGAGCAGCTGTGGCTGCCCCTGGATCCCTGGCAGTGCCCAAGGCCAGGCTGGACGGGGCTTGGAGGAGGCTGGGACAGTGGGAGGTGTCCCTGCCATGGCAGGGGTGGGATGGGATGGGCTTTGAGGTCCCTTCCAACCCTTCCAAACCATCCTGCAATTCTGTGATTCTGTTTTCTTGATTCCAGCCTCCCTGACTCCCCCTGTGTGTGGGTTGGGAAGGACTCAAAGCATTCAAGGATGGGGCTGTGGGGCTGAGAGCCCAGGCTGGAGAAGCCAAGGCTGTCCTTGGCTTGTTCTGGGAGACATTTAAGCTGCAGAGGTGAGGATTTGGGAAGGTTTGGGTTCAGAATGTGTTTTTCCAAGAGGTTCACACCAGTGCTGTGATCCAAAGGGGTCTGCACAGGGAACCCTCGATTCAGCATCCCCCCCTGAGCTCCACTCTGCCCTTTGGGATGTCCTGGGCTGAGCATTGCTCCCTGGAATCATCCAGGAGCAGGTTCTGTGTGGGAAATGGATTTGTAGAAAACTCTCAAAGCCTGACAGAAGGCTCACACAGTGTGCATCTGTGTGCAAACCTTGAGACAAGGAATGCTGAGTTAGAAATTCCATGGAGTAGGACAGACTTTGCTGAGAGAGAAATGGAACTAGAGACAGGTTTTAAAGGATGGACTTGCAAATAAGACTGGATACTTTGGAGAAATAGAACTGTGAAAGATGCATTGTAATAGGATCCATGAGGGGTAATTTTAGATTATTTGCTTCAAGGAACTTACAGCATAGTGTGGCAAATCTGATAGGCCAAGAAACTCTTACAGTGTATTGTAATTAGGAAATAGTTGGCTTCTGATTGTGACAGCGTGAATTGTAACATCTGTATTGTTTCACCCTTCACATGAGACTGAAAATGGAATAAAAGTTTTTAAAATGCCTCTTTGTTGCCTCATCTCTGGGTCAGAAAAGGGTATAATCTGACATTTTGAACAACCTGATCTAGCGGAAGATGTCCCAGCTCAGTATTTCATGTTTGTTTCCAGCCCAGAGGATTCAGTTTTTCCAGGATTCTGTGGCGGGTGGATGATGGTGCTCTATTTCCAGGGGAATTCCCAGGATGGCAGGAGCTGGGGATGCAGCAATGGACACCCAGATTTTTATGGCTTTTCCCTTTTCTGGAGGAGAGGGCAGGAGGTGGGGAAGGTGGATCGAGGGAAGCAGGATCCTGGGAAGTAGGAGCTGGAGCTGGAGGGGGAGTGTCAGTGCCCCACTTTTTGAGATAAAGCATTCCTGCTTCCTGCTGGCTGGAACTGGGGGCTGAGTCAGAATTCCAGGGCTGAGTGTGAGGGTGGAGCTGTGTCTTGGTTTGAAAGGCCAGGTGTCTGCTAAGGAGACAGGAGCCTCTCCTGAAATGGAAAATGCAACCCCCCTCCCTCCAAATTATTATAATTTTCAAATTAAGGGGCTCTCAGGTAAAGATATGGGAGCAGGAATAACAGTTCTTTATTAGAGAAAAAATAAAAATAAAATAAAAATGCAGTGATACAAACCAGTGCCAGAGTCAGGGCAGGCCCGGCAGCCCGTGGGTCAGGGAGGTGGCTCAGCCCCATGCCAGGGTGGCTCAGCCCTCCTGCAGTGCCAGCTGTGCTTCTGCTGGAGCAGGGATCCTGCACAAGGGGGGAGTTTTCCTCTGGAGCTCCAGGGCTGGGGGAGATGGGCCTGGGCTCCTCTGGGAATGCAGGGGGAAGAAAGCTGCTCCTCTGGGAATGCAGGGGGAAGAAAGCTGCTCCTCTGGGAATGCAGGGGGAAGAAAGCTGCTCCTCTGGGAATGCAGGGGGCAGAGGCTGCTGTGCTGTTCCCAGGTCAGATTGGATCCAGGTAGGAATGCTCGGCTCCTCCCTTGGGCAGAGCATCTCCCCATGGATGATGGAATTTTCTCAGCCATGCAGGGACACTCACTGGCCATGAACAGAAGATAAGTAGTAATTAATAGCCCATGAACAGAAGAGATCTCCTGGAGGGAGGATTGGCTGTGGGAGAGATAAAGAAAAAACTGCCCAATGACCAGCAGAGAGCTGCCCCAGCTCTGACAGGTGGCAATGGAACGCACACATCTTGCTGCTGTCCTGGACCTCCTGCCCCAATCCGGGAATCTGGGAGGGTCCCAGGCGGGATCTGATGCTTGCAGGGAGCCTGGGATTCCTGCTGGGATATGAGGCACAGCAGGAAGCTCAGAAGTTTGGGAAAAATTGAAAATATTTCTGGATTTTTCCATTTTCAGGTGAATTCTCCCCATCTGCCCAGACACCTGGACACAGCTGGGCGGTGGGGCAGAGGCTGACATGACAACAAACAAGAAGTTTTTCCTTTTTCCCCCATTTTTCCAGGAAATGCTGCCCAGCTCAGCTGTGCCTCTGGCTCAGCATCTCCATTGGAGCAGAGGATTTTTGAGAAAGGAGCCCAAATCCAGAGGTTTCCAGGATTTCTGTGGGGCCAAAGACACTCCCAGTCTCACCTGCTTCATTTTATAAATTATCCAAGAGTTTCTTTAAGGAGGTGACCCTCAGGAATGGGGTTTGGGTAGAAATATTTCTGTAGATAAGAGAACTTAGTTATTATTTTTTTCAAAGACATATTTATGCAATAAATATTTCTATATATAAAGATCTCCCTATTAAAGAAAATTTACAATTATTTAGCATTAT
>QUSF01000045.1:2973845-2989808 GCA_003676055.1 Chloebia gouldiae | reverse complement strand
GGGAGAAAGCTGCTCCTCTGGGAATGCAGGGGGCAGAAAGCTGCTCCTCTGGGAATGCAGGGGGGCAGAGGCTGCTGTGCTGTTCCCAGGTCAGATTGGATCCAGGTAGGAATGCTCGGCTCCTCCCCTGGGCAGAGCATCTCCACATGGATGATGGAATTTTCTCAGCCATGCAGGGACACTCACTGGCCATGAACAGGAGATTATTAATAATTAATGGCCCATGAACAGAAGAGATCTCCTGGAGGGAGGATTGGCTGTGGAAGAGATAAAGAAAAAACTGCCCCATGACCAGCAGAGAGCTGCCCCAGCTCTGACAGGTGGCAATGGAACGCACACATCTTGCTGCTGTCCTGGACCTCCTGCCCCAATCCGGGAATCTGGGAGGGTCCCAGGCGGGATCTGATGCTTGCAGGGAGCCTGGGATTCCTGCTGGGATATGAGGCACAGCAGGAAGCTCAGAAGTTTGGGAAAAATTGAAAATATTTCTGGATTTTTCCACTTTCAGGTGAATTCTCCCCATCTGCCCAGACACCTGGACACAGCTGGGCGGTGGGGCAGAGGCTGACATGACAACAAACAAGAAGTTTTTCCGTTTTCCCCCATTTTTCCAGGAAATGCTGCCCAGCTCAGCTGTGCCTCTGGCTCAGCATCTCCATTGGAGCAGAGGATTTTTGAGAAAGGAGCCCAAATCCAGAGGTTTCCAGGATCTCTGTGGGGCCAAAGACACTCCCAGTCTCACCTGCTTCATTTTATAAATTATCCAAGAGTTTCTTTAAGGAGGTGACCCTCAGGAATGGGGTTTGGGTAGAAATATTTCTGTAGATAAGAGAACTTAGTTATTATTTTTTTCAAAGACATATTTATGCAATAAATATTTCTATATATAAAGATCTCCCTATTAAAGAAAATTTACAATTATTTAGCATTATTTTATTACATTTACACATTATGTCATATATTATTTAAGGTATTTAATATATACAATACATATAATGACTATTAAATGTAATATACAGAATATACCAAATATACCGAATATATTCTATATTCTATATTCTATATTCTATATTATATATTCTATATTCTATATTCTATGTATTATATAATATATATTATATATTATACATTATAATAAGCATAAAATAGATTAATATATAAACATTGTTTATAATAATATTTATATGGTATATTATTTAAACTGTTTAATATATAAAATACATATAATGCCTATTAAACCTAATATACAGAATATACTGAATATATTTATATAAATTAGAGTTTGGGTTTTCTCCATCTCTCCATCATTCCAGAGGAATTATATATATAAAGGGCTTCTTTATTAAAGAAAATTTACAATTATCTAATATGATTTTATAACAATATTATATTATTTATAATATAGAAATATAACAAAAATGTGTTAATAGTATGATAATAATTATATATTATAATATGTAATAGCAGTGTGATAAATTATACAGTGTAATATAATATATTTTATATTGTATATTATTGATATAATATCTAATATTGTAATAATATTATTATATGGTGTATTATGGATATAATATATAATGTTGTAATAATAATATTATATATTATAGATATAATACATAATACATAATACATAATATATATAATATAATATATATTATATTATATATTAATATAATGATATAGAAAATATAATTTATAACAATATTTATATAGTATATTATTTAAACTATTTAATATATACAATGCATATAATGACTATTAAATCTAATATACAGAATATACAGAATATATTTATATAAATTAGAGTTTGGGCAGGGTTTTCCCCATCTCTCCATCATTCAAGTGGGCTTGTATATATATAAATGTATCCTTATTAAAGAAAATGCACAATTATTTAATATTATTTTCTAAGATTTATACATTATAATGTATATTATTTAAATTTTTTAATAGATACAATACATATAATGACTATTAAATCTAATATATTTATATAAATTAGAATATATTTATATAAATTAGAGTTTGGGCAGGTTTTTCCCCATCCCTCCATCATTCCAGAGGGATGCTGGTGGTCCCTTCCCAGAGCTCTGGGGCACAGCGAGGGAGCAGCCGTGCTGTTATTTTTGGATTGCATTACACAGCTCCCAGATGGAAAACCTCCCACCCCAGGGGTAATAAAATGGATTTAGAAAGGAAAAAAAAAGCAAAAAAAGAAAGGTCCTGACCCCGTCCGCAGAGCAGGAACAGCATTTGTTGGGGAGAAAATCCTTTTATGAGGGGGGAAGAGGAAATTTGGAACGGGGGATGGAGTGAGAGGGAAAATGGGGATCAAACGCAGCAATTCCGTTCTTTTGGAGCTGTGGGATTTTACAGGAGCATGGGGAAGGGACAGAATTCCCCCAGGCCTGAGGAATAAATCACTTTTCTGTGTGAAAATGGGCAAGGAGGGGATCAGGCAGAGTGCTCGGGCCCGGGATGCTCCAGCCCTTCCCTGCTCGGAGAACAGGAGGGAAGGATGGGGGCTCTTCGCTGCTCTGGTGCTATTTCAGTGGAATTGGGCCCAAAAATCTCCTTCCAAGGCCATGAAAATGTTTCCTCCTGGAGGGAAAGGACTTGTGCTGATCACAATAAAATTAAGAGAGTCTGGAAAATGGGGATTTCAGGAAATGCAAATTGTCACTGGGGGTGGATGTTTCCTTCCCAGCTTTCCCCTAAAAAGGAGGCTGGAAAATTTGAATATTTCTGATCCTGGCGGTTCCTAAAGAAGTACCTGGATTGGGAGGGAAAGGGAGTGGCAAGGAAAGGGAGAATTTATTTTCCCCTGGAATTCCTGCTGTTCCCAGGCATCATCTGAATTTCACTGAGGGGCAGAAGGGATCTGCTGAGAATACTTAAAAATATCATTTATTAAACAGATCCTTTAGGATTTATTTATCCAGCATTTATCAGGATATTCTAACAGGCAGAGCAGCTTCTCCTCTTAATGAGCAAAACTCAACTTTCCATGGGAAAATCTCCTTTGCCTCCAGAAAAGGGGGAATCTGTCCAAACAAGGGGTTGATTTTTAGAGCTGAACTTGACCTTTCCAGCACAATTCCTGCCCCTGATCCAGCAGTCCAAGTTTCCCTGGACAGAGGATTATTTTCTGACTGGTTTATCACCACCCCCATGTTTATTCCACCAAGAAATGTGCTCCCAAAATCCTCCAAGAAATGTGGAATATTTGAGCTGGCCAGGATTTTTAAGTCCTGTGCTGTGCTGCATTTTCCATATTTTTCCAAACAGTGAATTTCTTTGCCACCCTCCTCTGAAGAAATGATGCAATGCATGCTTTGATCTGTAAAGAGATTAAAATCATCCAAAATAAAGTTTATTTGAGCCTCCTGGCTAGGAGTTTTGGAGTTTTCTTCTCCAACCTCAGCCCCTTCCAGCAGATCTGCAGCAATCTCTGAGATTTTATGGCAAAACCTTGGAATCACAGAATCCTTTAGGTTGAAAAAGGCCTCGAAGGTCATCAAGTCCAACCATTAACGTTCATCAGGGAGGAAATCTGGAGGAAGGACTTGGAGCTCATCAATCACTTTCTCCTCCACCCCAGAGGTTTCTCCACCCTCAGGGAACGGAGCAGGAGCACCAACCCAGGTTTCTCCACTTTTAACAGGAGCAGGACCCCAAGAACAACCCCTCCCCCTGTGCTGACTCCTGTGGTCCCTGCTCCTGGGATGGAGGAAAAGAGGGAAGGGAAAGAAGGGAAGGGAAGGGAAGGGAAGGGAAGGGAAGGGAAGGGAAGGGATCAGTTGCATGAAGCTACTCAGGTCAAAGAGCATCTGGAGCTGGTTTTTAACCAAATTTTTAACAACCTAAGTATTGTTAAACCTCTTGCATCACTGCAAACTGAAACTTTGCTGCATCTTCAGGAGTCAATAAAGGACACACATTTCATGTTATATTCATGTCATATTTCACATCTTCAGGAGCTTTTATAGGACACAGATTACATATAATATTTGTGTCATATTTCGCATCTTCAGGAGTCAACAGTGACCCACATTTCATATCATATTTTGCATCTTCAGGAGCCAAAAAAGGCCTCACATTTCAGATTGTATTTGTGTAATGTTTCAGCCATCACAGGCTGCTCGGTTGCCACGCAACCTTTATCTTGATCTCAAGAGTTTCACTCAGCTCCTGGGCAAAGCAGCTGCAAACCAAACCCCCAAAAACTCAAAAAAACACCAGGTTTTGCCTCTGAGCAGGAGCTGTCACCGAGCTGACCTGCAACAGAGGTGAGAGGGAAGCTCTTGTCACACCCACCCCAAAGCGGTGTCACCGCTGTTTGCTCGGGGCTTTGGTGGCCCTGGCAACACTCAGAGCTCAGCATAGGAGGAAATCTCTCCTCTGCATCAGCAGCATTTGCTTTTTGGAGAGGTCCAACAGACAGAGAGAGAGAGAGAGGTTTGGAACTGCTCACGTGTCTGGGTGTCACCCAAAACCTCCCGAGCCTCTCTGAAAATGAAGCCAAATATGGCCCAAAATGTGGGGCCTTTGTTGGCTCCTGAAGATGTGAAATATGATACAAATATGACACAAAATGTTGGGCCTCTACTGGCTCCTGAATAATCAAAATATGACTAAAAATGGGGAGTCTTATTGCCTCCTGAAGATACAAAATATTATTTCTTAAAATATCAGTATGATACAAATATGATATGAAATACAGGGTCTTTATTGACTCCTGAAGATACAAAGTATGATACAAATATGTTATAAAATATGAGGCATTTATTGGCTCCTAAGAATACAAAATATGATACAAACATGATATGAAATGTGGGGCCTTTATTGGCGCTTGAAGACACAAAATATGATATGAATATGATATAAATAGCTGGGTCCTTTATTGCATCTTGAAGATAGAAAATATGATATAAAATGTGGGTCCTTTATTGACTCCTGAAGATGCAAAATATGATACAAATATGATATGAAATTTGTGTCCTTTATTGGCTCCTGAAGAGATGAAATATGATATTAATACAACAAAAAATGTGAATCCTTTATTGACTCCTGAAAATGCAGCAAAGTTTCAGTTTGCAGTGATGCAAGTCTGGGTTTAACCAGACTTGGGCTGTTAAAAATTTGCTCCAATCTGGACCTAAAACCAGCTCCAGATGGTCCTTGACCTGAGCAGCTTTGTGCAGCTGAGCCCTTCCTTTCCCATTTTGCTCTTTTTTCCTCTTTTTCTCTCATTTTTGTGCTACCAGCTCCCTCCAGGTGCTTTTGGGGTGGCAGCTCCCAGGCGTGGCAGGTCCCTGTTTCAGTCCTGGGGCACCCAACATCTCTTTGGGCCTGGGGGTTTCCGGGGCACCACCCAAAATCTCCTGGATCTGGGCACTGAACCCTCCCCTGCACCCCTGCCATGATGGGATCTGTGGTGGGACCTGAACCTGAGGGAGGGTGAAGCTCTGAAATCACCTGGAACCATGGAATTATGGTCATGCCTCAGGTTTCAGCTTTTCTATTTTTCAGGTTCTGTGCTGCTTTAGTGTGTGGGTCTGCACTTCACATGAGGGGATGCTGAGCTCTCTGCACAGAGCAGGGAGACAAAACAATTCCTGCTCCAGCTGGGCCCCAAGGACAAATGATCCAAATCTCAGCCCAGCAGCACAAACACCGTGGGCTGGAGAGAGAAAAACCAGCAGGGTGGGACTGCCTGGGCTGGAGCTGGAATGGGACAATGAACTCCAAGGTGCCAATGGAGCAGAGCTGATCCCAGGGAGAGCCCCCGGGAGCGCTCGTGCATTTTGGGGCCATTCTGGTTCATTTTGTGCCCATTTGGGTTCATCTTGGGCTCATTTCAGGACCATTTTGGTTCATTTGGGTGCAGCCCTGGCTGGGCTCTGGTGCTGCCCAAGGTGGATCCATGGAGGAGATCCTTTAATAAATCCCTGCTTTACTCCTTAGCTCTGCCCAGCTCTGCTCTAGGCCAGCCTGCACAAGGCATCATTGGCATCCCAGAGTGCTTAGGGCTGGAAAGGGACCTTACAGCTAATCCTGTCCCACCCTGACAATGGCAGGGGAAATTCCACTCTCCCAGGTTGCTCCAAGCCCCATCCAGCCTGGCCTTGGACACTCCCAACCTGTGCCAGGGTTTCATCCCCTCATCCCATGGAAACCCCAACGCTTTGAATATATTGTCTTTTTAATATCTGTGGTTTATTATTTTATTTCTGTCCTTATGGTGAGCAAATTCCTTTTTTTAATTCTTCCCTATTCTGCAAATATTTCCCCAGGCCCTCATTGCAAACCATGGAAGGGCAGAGGGTGCTGGAGGGAGCTGTGGGAAAGGGACATGGAAAAAAGAGAACTTCAGTTCTGGTGCCCTCTGGGGGGATTTTTGCTTCTCTGGCCTTTCCCCACACTGCACAGAAAAAAAAATTCCACATATTCATAGGGAACATTCTTAATTAGGGAGAAAAATCCTTGGGAAGGGCATCCAGGGCTGGGGAAGGTGGGGAGAGGAGGAGCTTGAAGGTGACACTGCTCCTGATAATTCCCTCATAGGCTCCTGTGACTGGGATGGGATGGGATTCTCCTGTGGGAATACACAGGTTAACCCTTTCCCTGCTACTGCTCAAGATCCCTGGCTCCCACTGGGACACCCTCAACATTTCCCTTAGCAGACGCCAAAAACCTTTTGCAAATCCACCATGGGGAGTGCCAGGAATGGATCCACAGCTCCAGCCTGGAGTTTCCTTCCATGCCTTATTCTGATCGAAGGAATTTTCACCCCCCTGAGTGTGAATTTTCACCCCCCATACCTACAAATATCCACCAAGGGTTATCAAGGGGTTTGGCCAAAGACACCATTTCTGGAGAAAACCCAACAGTTCCCCTCTGTCTCTGCAAGGTGATGGATTATAGATCGACCTGCAGGGGGTTGAGAGCGACGCCAGCCCCTCCCAGCACTGCTGGGCTGCTTTTCCCAGGGGATTTGTGTCCTGGCAGGATGGGGATGGACAACGACCACCGCAGAGCCAGGATCTGCAGCGCCAGGCCGGCAAACCCCTTCGGCCCCACTGCAGCCGGGCTGGGCTCCTGTTTATTGGCAGGGTCCTGACCTCGCCCCGTTTATTTTCCCGCCGGGATCTGGGCATGGAAAGGGGATTTGTAACGTGACACTCACAATAACACAGGCGGGACAGGGCTCCCACAGGCACAGCTGCTTCCCGGGATGGACCTGCAGCCACGGGAGATGCTCTGCTCGGGAAAAGAGGGGGAACTCTCCCACAGTTCTGCTTTCAATCTCATTTTATTTGGATTTTAAAAGAGAGGAAGCTCCTGCAAGCTCCAAAAGAGATCCTTTGCTGATAATAGAATGGTTCTTTTTTGCCTTACAGGTCTCCAAAACCAATATTCACGGACATGGAGATGCTGGCTCAGATTATAATCAGGGCCAGAGAGAGGTTGTTGACCAGGGCAAGTCAAGATTTTACAGTGATTTATATGCCTTTAAAAAAAGAGTATTTTTGGGCTTTGCAAAAATCAGAAGATTTACAAATTGCAGTGTTAAATTTCCCAGGTCCCTGGGTAATACGAGGGATGGGAGGGTCATGGAAGGTGGCTGCTCTGTGCTGAGCCGCATCAAATAATCTGTGACAAAAAGGAGCTTCTAGAGGGTTTCCCTTGGCTTGGTGGGAGAGTTCAGGTGAGTTTTAATCTCCAAATACGTTGCTCTTCTCTCCATATGGACTGGGAGATAAAGGAGGGGAAAAAGGAGGAGAAACTGCCAAACTGTGGGGATGCTGCACATGGAGAACCTGTGTTTGCATCCCTGCTCCAGGCCTGAGGGGAGAAAACAAATCCTGGGCTGCCAGAGGGGAAGGAGAGGCAGGGAAAGGGCCTGGAGCACGGCCCCATGGCAGGGACCCAGCTCTGTCTGTGGCTGCAGCAGGCCCTGGGAGATCCCACACCTCGGGCAGTATTTCCTCACCTGTCAGGATGGAGACCTGATCAAAGGTTCTCATCCCATTCACACCCATTCCACACTCCCAGTTCAAACCCTTCCAGGCCTCAGTTTCCCTGGGAAAGCACCATGTGTGGTTGTGTGGATCCCATCATCTCCATGACATTATTCCCTCATCTTAAATGCTGCACAGGAGATGCTGAGCCATGGAAAACACAATGCCCTGGATGGTTTTCCTGCACTCTTCCTACTTTTTCTGCTCCAGTTTAAAACCGAAGCCTTTCCATGTGCACTGAGTCCAGCCCATCCCAGCCCTCTTTTTGGGGTTTGGAGAGGATCTCAAACCTCCTGACTCTCTCTATGCATCCTCTGCGGATGGGCAGGATTTTTCAAGCCCCTGAGGTGCTCAAGGTGAGGTTTTTGGGATGGAATGAGGTCTGGAAACCTCAATTAAAAGGAAAAGAAGTGGAGGTTCATCTATAAAATCGGGATTTGGGGCTTTTGGGAGAAATGTGAGGAGTGGGAGACACAGGAACCGCTCAGGGGACCTGACATGGGGGGGAACAGATATGGAGAAAATTCCCTCAGCTTTTAGAGCTCATCCCAGCTTCCAGCACTCACTGGAATGAAGCCAGAGGGGCTTTGCTGAGATTTGAATCCCAGCTAAGAGGTCCTTCCCAAATCCAGCCCTTCCACACCCCAAATTTGCAGGGGGGCTGAAATACCTGCAGTGATGCCCCACACCCCATTCCCAGGGGTCTGGGGTCATGGACACCCCCAGATTCCCACCCTGTTCCTCCCACACTCCTGGCACCCAGTGGCAACAGGGACAGAGCTGCTGCTTCCTTTGGGACTGGGGCCAGGGCCCCTGCTCCTGGTCCTCCTGCCTGCTTCCCTCCTGTGGGAAGCTTTGTGGTGCTGAGCGTGGGAAACCCAAACCCCAAATGATGAAGAGCCTCAGGGAAAGGGAAATTCTGGCTCTCCTGGCCCACAGGATCCCAGGAAGTTGTTTCCAGGTGACCCAAGAGGTTAAACCCCAGTGCACCGGGAATCTGCTGTGGAATGCTGATTTTTGGAAGCACCTCTTTTGTTCTTGTCCACCTCCACCAACTTGCAGACAAATTCTGTAAGAAACTAAATTCCCCCTTGGAGAACTCCTTAAAATCCTGGGGTGGCTGAGATTTCCCTGAAATTTTATGTCCAGATCAGAACACTCCCTCTTAAACACCTGCACAGCCAGGGCAGCCCTCACTGCTTTTAGGGCATCTTAAGCAGTAAAAAAAAGGGCCATTTCCACCACCCTGTGTGTTTGGATTTTTTTCCCTTCCCAGGATTGTTTTCTATTAAATTCAAACAACCCAACCACCTTCGTGTAAAGATGCTTCCCTTAGATCCAGAGTTTGCCAATGATCCTGATTTAGAGTCCCAGGAGTGAGGAACAAGGCTGCAGCTCTTAGAAGTGACATAAAAAGATAATTTTTGCATTTTTTTAATGAAACCTTGAAGGTCTTTCAGAAAACCCCAGTTTTCCCTAAAAATTCAGAACTGAAGGTATCACCGATGATTTTTCACACCCTGGTGATGGATTTTTGTGCTCCTCTCAGGAAATTCCAAATGAAGGAACATAATTCATCCAGGGCAAAAAGGGCAACTGTGAAAGGAAAAAACTACTGGAAAAATTTTAATTTCCAGGTCTTTGGACCTCCCCCTGCCATGTCTCTTTCTTATAAATCCTAGATAAAAACTCTTATTTGTCCCCAAAAATGTTTAGGGATGTGTTGGGCTTTATTTTCATTTTTTCCAGGGTGAGGATTAAATGCATGAGAATGAATTTCTTGTTCAGACTCAGATGTTTATTAGTTCTTATCTCTGTTACAGCCTCACAAACCTGAGTTCTGCAGCACTTCACTCTAACAAACTTAAAATGGAGCCCAATCTCTCTCTCTACGAGGTCTTTTAAGGTTAAATTGTCCAATTAAGAAATGGCACCTAAATTATTTTCACTTTTAACCCAATAACCAACCACCCATGGCCTGTAATGTGGACTCTTCTGTCCAATTACACAAAATCACCCAAACCCATGGAGAAGAAGGTGAAGGAGAAGGGAAAAGAAAAAGAAGGACCAGCCTTTGCTCTTAAACCTCCATCTTGCTCCATATATATTACTATATTCTAAACCCTTAAATTCTGAGTTTCCCACCCTGTGGTATCACACACTTCTGTTCAAACTCCACACCCACAGTCCCAGTTCTGCCATTCCATTTGGGAGCCTTCTCCATGGCCTCAGGTCAATGCAGTGTTCTCCTGGGGGTCAGAGTCTGTCAGCACAGAAAGTCTGAAATTCTCAGCAGCCAGGGCTCCAACAGGGATGCATTTTCATGCTGGCACATCCCGCAGACATGGAGCCCCTGATGCCCAGTGGGACCAGCAGCTCCATGACACCCAAAATTCCCTGGTGAAGACAGAGCTGGGAGGTGGGAATGTTTGTAAAGAAAGGAGTTTTTTACATAGAAAATGGGATTTCTGTTGGATCTGAGGGAGAGCAGGACAGGCTGAGGGATTGCAGGGGAGGAAGGGAATTTGTTGTGGCTCTGCAAGGCATCAGAGGGATGCAGAGAGGGCTCCTGGGGGTGATGGATGTTTGGGGCTGGATCCAGGGTGATGGATGGGGGTGGCCCTGGAGGCTGGGAATGTTTTGGGGGTGTTTTCATCCCAACCCCTGCACTCTCCATAACTCAGGAATGAGCTCCTGTTCCCCTCTGCACACGGAGACCCAAGGAAGCATCAGGGGAGGGGAGGTGGGAGCTGCCATCCCTCTGCAATAACAAAGTGGGGAAGACCCTCTGCTCATTCCCAAAAAAAGGTAAATTAGTGGATCCCACTGTCCATCCCCTTCCCAGACCTTCCTCCCACCTCCTCCAGGATGTTTTTATCATCCACAAAGTGAGGCAGAAAAAGCCCAATTCTGTCACTTCCTATTATTCCCAAATAAAAACCAAATGTTGGGCCCAGAGTTCAGACCAGGGGAAAATCCACAAATCTCTTGGCCGTCTGGGATCTTTTGTTTATCGCTGCTTTTAATCCCATTTTTTGGGTCTCCCGGGCTCAGGGAAGATAAATGAGGTGTGTCAGGAGCTCACCTGATTAACTTGGCCCATTCAATGGGGTTATTCTTCTCCAAGGCTGAGCTAGAAAGGGAACAGCAGGAATTTGGGAGTGCAGAGTCCCACGAAGGCAAAAGAAAAGGGCTTTGGGGTTGGTCTTTCTTTCTGCCCAGGACACTCTGCAGGGAGAAATGTCAGCAAAAAAACTCTGGATAAACTACTCTTCCCCAGGATTTTCACTGCAGGTCAGATTTGGCCTTGTGCTGCTCTTATCCCCCCACACCCCCACCAAGGAAAGCAGCTTTTTCCACAAATATCCATAAAATCTGTGCTATAGGCATTGCAATGCCACATCCACCCTATTTTCTCTGCTTTTTCTGAGCTCAGGTGGAAAACGAGGGAATTTTTCTGTGCTTTATGGGATGGGAAGGGGGTTCTGTAGGAGCCAGACAGGAGGAGACCTGGCATTCCTGGCAAAGCCCCAAAACCGACACCAAAATCCTTTCCCATGGATCCAAACAGGTGTGGGGATCACTTGGGCACTGCCTCTTATCCCAGCCAAAGAAATCCCCAAATTTTCCCCAGGACTCCGGGAGCCAGGACTTCTCCTGGTGTTTTTTCCACGTGGAACCCGAGGCTGGCAGAGGCAGGAGGAGTTTGCTGTGTCCGTGTCCCGCTCCCGATGCCGGATCCGAGTGAGGGATGGGGAGGACGCGGGAAGGCAGCCCTGGGATCTGTCAAAGCTGCCGCAGCTGGGGCTCGGAAGGGAATGGATTAACTCTGCTTCCTGGCTGCACTGCCTCCCAGACAGGTTCTTGGGCATCCCTACAGGGAGATGCAGCCCCGCCCCGCTGGAGGCTTAGTCCAAATTTATCCCCCGACCCTGGGGCATCTCTGCTCTCTTTCTGCACATGATTGGTCTTAATCACTTTATCTCCCCAGGTCTTTGGAAAAAGCCTCCGTCCCTTCCTATGGGTATTCTCAGTTCAGTCAGAGAGAAAGGAGAGTTTCTAACCAGGCTAGAGCCTGGGAAAGAGTTGCAAAGGAATGTAAATAATTCTCTATCTCTCTTGTTCACGTTGTTTATAGATATGTTCTGCCACCGTGAGTCATTCACTGCACACCAATGGTGTGAGATGTTTTTACTTTAAGACCAATGAAATTAGTCTGCACGATGCTCTCTATAAAAGAGCAATGTATTTGAAATAAAGTTAGTGAGTGTTCACATCATCGAGCCTTCTGAACTGGAGTTCCTTCATTCCTGTCCTGCCTCAAGGCGACAACTTCCCAGCTGCTCTGGGTTAGGATCCCTGCCGGGAGGGCTCCGGGATGCCCCGGGGGGATCGGCCCCGCCGCTCCTGCCCCTCTAACCGCGGCGCTCCATCGGTGCCGCAGCGCCGGGAGAGCCGGAATTTCAGACACAGCCACCCTGCGCCCGCTCTGGGACAGCCAGCTCCAGCATTCCCCCTCCAGCGGGAGTTGCCTTTATTTCACAGCAAGCCAAGTCTCTTTAGTCCAGGTTAGAGAGGCAGAGCTGAGATTCCCAAAATATTCAGCTTTTCTCCAGCACTTGGGCATTGTGGTGGGTGAGTGATGCTCGTGTCCGTGCAGGATTTTGTCTTTGGAATTCTTTTGGGACAATCCCACATTAAATTTACACCTTTAATTCCTGCCCCAAATCCCAGCAACCCTTCGGGCTCACCCCATCCTCAGTGTGGAGCTGAGACCTGACGTGGCAAAGGCACCATCCAACCTACCCCCTGGAAATCCTTTCCAGCCCTGGCACAAGAGGGAGACAAAAAGCCAACAGCAGCCACAGATTTGGGTTGGAGACCTTGTTTGGGAGGGAAAATAAAGGAAAATATTGCGTTTATGTGATGAGAAGCACAAGGTTTTAGCTCTTCTTGTATTGGGGATTGAGCAGGGAAATAGATCCAAACAGCCTCTGGAATTCAATGTTCATTTTCCATTGATGGACTGAAGTGGAATTTTGTCTCTTGGTGAGTTAAATCCCTTTTCTCAGCAGCCCAGGAATCTGATCCAAGAGGCAGAGCTGCAAAAGGCAGGCAGCTGTGCCAGGGTTGCACTCCTGGATCCTGACCTGCATCCCAGGATTTCAGGAGCCCAAAGCTGGCCCAGATCCCACCTCACTCCAGCAGCAGCGCATCCAAAAGCACCATGATCCTGTGTGCCTCCCTGATCCATCTCCCTCCAGCACTGAAAGCTGGAGAGAGCACAGAAGAGCCTTTAAAGCACTCAGGATGGACTCAAAGTGTGGCTGCAACGAGCTGTGAAATCTCTGGACAGAGCCAGGGCTGGGAAAAAGTAGGGGAAAATATCTTCCAGTGGTTCCAAAGGGCCAAAACCTGAATTTCATGGCAAGGAAAGAGCAGAGAGTAATTCTACTGCAGGAAAACTCTTCCTTTCCCCCTCCACAAGTGGGATTATGCTCCAGAGAAAATTTCTGGAGGGGTTGATTGCTAAAATTAGCCTGGAGAAAGTTTGAGAGATGGAGGAGGGAGAAGCATCCGTGGTGCTGGAAGAGGCTGAGCTGCCTTTGGCCTTTTTGTGTGGGGTCCAAGCAGAGCTCAGCAACTTGGGTTGGCAAAGTTTGGCTTTTTTTTGCCCCAAAATTGGGATGCTGGCAGACATCCTGCCTGTGATCCAGCTGGGAAAATTACTGTGGATAAGAAACACTGCCCTTGGTTTCAACTTGCTGACACCATGAAGATGGTTTTAATTAAAACTCGTTAACAGCAACCTGTTCCTGAAAATGAGCATGGCTAACCCAGTTATGGAGGCGGTTCCTTAGAGATGCTGCTCTTCCCAGAAGCCCAGCCTGGACAAGGGTGCAAATCCTCACTCTGCTCCAATTCCCAGCTACAGAGGGTGAAAATCCTGAAAGGAACAAGGAGAGTTTGGGGTGCTGGTGACTTTGGAGAGCGGGAGCACAGGGAAGGAGGGTGCTGTCACGTACCAAGAACAGTCATCTTCATGGGACCTCTTCTCCTGGGAGGTCTGTTCTCTGCAGAGCAGTGATTTGAACTCTGCTGCAGTTTGAGGAGTGAAATGGATATTTCGGGATAAAATATCATCTGGTCTCTTGGGCATGAGCTTTAGCCTTGAGATCAGCTTTGGGGTGTGGAATTCCCTCTGTACAGATCTTTTCTTTGGGACAGAGGGCAGCAGGCAGGAACACCACACCCACCTCAGGGAATGGGAAACCCCAATGAGCTGGAAAAACAGCTCAGCCAAGTATTGGCTGCACCCACAGGTGAGCTGGTCCTGAGAGCTGGCTCTGGGGGACAGAGCATCCTCAGCATCCTCAGCATCCTCAGCATCCTCTACATCTGCACTACCAGGTTCTTTGGGCGCCTCCTCCCCATCCCCATCCCCATCCCATTCCCATCCCCATTCTCATCCCCATCTCCATCCCCATCCCCGTCCCTGTCCCCCATCCCTGTTCCCCATCCCTGTTCCCATCTCCATCCCCATCCCCATCCCTGTCCCCCATCCCCATTCCATCCCTCCCTCCCGCCGGAGCTCCGGGCAAGGAGCAGGAATTCTGCGCGGTCCCTCCCCCGCTCTCAGCCCCGCTCTCCATCCCCCACAGGCAGCTGGTTCCCATTACCAGGGGGCTGACAAGGTGCAGGAGCCTCCTTGGCAGGGAATTGTGACGAGAGGCAGAGGCCGCCCGGTGTCTCTGATGGGTTTCCGGGGCTGTTATCGGCCCGGCGCGACCCCTCCCGTCTGCCCGAGCCGGGGGACCGGGGACTGCAGCGGTGGAGCCCGGCCGGGAGCGGGGCTGGGATATTCCCCAGGGCCGCCTGCTTTCGGTTCAGTCCCGTGCTCAGCGTTTCACCTGTCTGCAGGAAACGTATCCCTGCTGCAGCCGGCCTGGATAACTTCCAGCCTTTTATCTGGCGGCAGCAGAAATACCCCAGCTGTGTGCTGGGGGAATAATCTCCGCAGGCCTTCCTCCGTCCTGGTGTTTCTTGTTGTGCCGAGATGCCGGGCCCCTGCCCTTCCCCTTGGCACGGCATTCCTGCTGCCCTGATTTGGGTGGGATGGGTTTTCCCAACAGGGCACGCATTCATGCAGGAGGTCAGCCAAGGCTTAAGGATTAAATATATTTATTCAATAAAGCAAATAAATAGCTGTCCCAACTCCTGGGTGTCCACAGCTTCTCGTACACCTCCCTGGATGAAAGCAGCTCCATGGCCACAAACACGAGCAGCACTTCCATGCCCCCAGACGAATTAATCACCTCCTTTGCAGGCAGACACATTAACCATCATTTTCCAGCTCTGCCAGGCCCTGCGAGACGTGCTGGAAGCCGCGGCGGCTGGAAAACGCCCGGTGCCGCGGGGGAGAAGGAACCACCGGGGGTCGAGGGCAGCAAATGCCATTTCTCTTCCCTCTTCTCCGAGCGTGCTGCACGAAGCTGTTGCTTGGCGTTAGCTGGGTTTGTGGGATGAGGTCATCCCGAGGGATGGCTCCAGGATGGATCAAATTTGGGGATCCTGAGTCAGAAATGGAATCGTCCTCCCCGGCCTGGCTTGGCAAGGAGCTGCAGACTCCCTTTCCCACTCCGGCGGAGAGTTCAGGGTTTGGTCTTCCTAGAAACTCCTTGGGTTTTTCTGAGCCTGGTTTATCCATTTCAATTGTCCTTCATTAGGCAGTAATCAGGTAATTGCCACCCCCTTAACTCTGGCCCAGACAGCTCCCGGCAGTGCACATTCCCGTAGCCAGCCTCATCAGCATGGAGATGCCACCCTTCTGCATCATCCCACCCTTCTGCATCATCCCACCCTTCTGCATCATCCCACCCTTCTGCATCATCCCATCCTTCTGCATCATCCCATCCTCTCCATAATCCCATCCTCTCCA
>QUSF01000045.1:2958059-2973835 GCA_003676055.1 Chloebia gouldiae | reverse complement strand
CATCCCATCCTTCTGCATCTTTCCATCCTTCTGCATCATCCCATCCTTCTGCATCATTCCATCCTCTCCATCATGCCATCCCTCTCCATCGTCCCATCCTCTCCATCATTCCATACTTCTCCATGTGCCCTCTTTCTCCAGCTTCCATCTTTCTCCAAATGCCCTCCATCCTTCAGCACCTTTCCAGCTCTGGCCTCCCTGTCCAGACCCTGCTCCATCTTCCAGCATCTGAGCTGATGAGTCAGGGGCAGCTCTTGGGCAGCAGGGAGACTGCTGGTCTCAGTAATGGAGGGAATAATGCCATAGAGTCCTAGAATCCCAGAATGGCTTGTATTGGAAGGATCCTTACAGCTCATTTCATTCCATGCCCCTGCCATGGGCAGGGACACCTTCTACTATCCCAGGTTGCTCCAAGCTCCATCCAACCTGGCCTTGAACATTTTCAGGGATGAAGTAACCACAGCTGCTCTGGAAAACCTGTGCCAGGGCCTCCCCACCCTGTCCTGCTCCCCCTCAGCCACACACCCTCTTCTCCATTTCAATCCATTTGCATTTTTCCAATGAAACCCACCAGTCCTGGCCTGTTTAACATCAGCCACACCTCACTGCCACACTCCTGACATCTTCCAGGGCCAGGCAACACCTGCAAGAGGGAGGAGAGCTCCTGCAACAAGCTCCTGGCTAATTTTTTCCAAATTTGTTTCATTTTTCCTGGCAATCCTGTCTCAATTTGCATGAATGCTCCTCTGGAGCCTTCCTGGAAACGGATGCTCCAGAGCATCCTCCATAGCAGCACAAACTCCTGGTCTCCTGGAGCCAAAAGTATCTTCCCCCACCTCTCACTCCAAAACCTTCCTGGAGTCCAGCACTGAGAAGAACAAGGATTTGAGGGCAAATCACCTCTTTGTGGCAATTTAAAGGAAAACAGCGTGTTAAATCCCTCCCTGGAAGGATCAAGTCCAAGGGCAACCTCTGAATGGAGCCTTTGGCATGGAACCCTCTTGGTGTGGCTGCTGTGCCCCAGCCCTGTCCTGGGGTTTTCACACCAGTGCTGGGTTTTGCTGTGGGTTCAGGGCTGGATTTTGTTTATCCCAGGTGTTTGTTATCAGTTTATCAATAAACAGGGAGAGTTAACCCTGTTAGAATGGGGTGAGTATCTCCATCTCCCCCACGGTGTGGCAGGAAGAGGGGTTTAAGTGTTTGGGGTCTGGCCAAGGGCAGATAGATGGAAAATCCCAGTCCAGGGTAAATTTGTCCTCTAGAGGTGGCGAGGGAGATGCTGTGCTGCCCTCAGCCTGTCCCTGCATTGTGTGTTGGGGCACACTGAGGGTTGGGAGCTCCTTCACCCTTAAAACTGTTCCCAAAGGCTGGAAAGCATCACTCTGTCTGGATCCAAGGTGGTTCTGAAGGTAGAGCTGTGTAGGAATTCACTCTGCAATGTGCTTGTCCTGCTTTGGGTGTTAGCAACAGCAGCAGCCAATGCTCCAGAAGAGGATTGGAGCCAAATTCAGTGTCCTCTACATTCTGTATATGTTTTTGTGGGGTTTTTTTGGTTTTTTTTTTGTTTGTTTGTTTGTTTTGTTTTTGTTTTTGTTGTTTGGGTTTTTTTGGTTGATTTTCTTCTTCTTTTTTTTTTCCCCAAAAACCACCACTTTTTCCCAAAGCAGGACTCCCTTTCCAGTGCTCCCTTTCAGTGGCATCATCCCAATAACTCCCCCGTGGATGAGCAGTGTGCTGAGCCCTCACTGATTCCATGGGGATGGACGATGCACAGGGCTCCCAGAATGATGTAGGATTTGGTTTTTAGGGAAAAACCCCACTATTCCAATGAACAGTTTGATTGAAGCAGTGGTCTCAGGCTGGAAAAGCACTTCAGGATGAAAGGAGTGATGGAAGTGTCAAATATTATCCTAAAGTGCTCTGTGAAAACTCCCGGATATCTTAGGAGCACTGCCAGGAAAGGAGCTGAACAAAATCAAGCTCTTCCAGAGGATTTATTTTTGGTGTTAACATTGATTAAAGAGCAGACAACGGGGTGAGAGCACACAGCCCTGCCTCGCATCTCTCACATCAGGAGTGGGGCAAAGCTGGCACCCCAAAAGGCAACAGGAGGGAATCTGGGGTCAGCCCAGGACATTCCTGTGCACAGGCATAGCAGGTCGGGCCCTGCCCAGAAACTGTAGCCCCAAGGCTCTGAGATGCTCTGCAGTGGCCCAGGAGCCCCCAGCCTGCTTGTGGTTCCTTGGGCCACCTCATAAAGTGGTGAGGACAGGACAGGGAATGGATCCCCATGGACAGAGGGCAGGGATAGACGGGATTTTGGAAGGCATTCTTCCCTTTGAGGGTGGGGAGGGGGTGAGATGGAATTCCCAGAGCAGCTGTGGCTGCCCCTGGATCCCTGGCAGTGCCCAAGGCCAGGCTGGATGGGCTTGGAGCAGCCTGGGACAGTGGGAGGTGTCCCTGCCATGGCAGCAGTGGGACTGGCTGAGATTTGAGGTCCCTTCCAACCCAAACCATCCTGGGATTCTGTGATTCCATGATCTCCCAACACTTAGGCGCAGAGACAGAGCTTGGGGGACTCAGATGAGGCAGAATCCACCGGGCCAGGCTGTTGTGCCTGCAAAGCTCCCTCCTGTCACCGAGTGATCCCAACCAGGGCACCATAAACCTGGGATTGCACATCTCATCAGTGGGATCACAGGGAGAGCAGGAAATGAGCCAAGTTAATCAAATTAGATGAAAGACGAGTCTGAAAATGCCCTCTGGAGAACAATTTCATCGGTGCCTTGCACTCCTGTGGAACATTTCTGATGGCCAGTGCTGGAACACTGATCCTTCCCAGCAGTGCCGAGTGGTCTGAGGGAAGGGGATGGAGGAGAACATCAATTCCAGCACCACAGCCCTGTTAATCTGGGCTGTGCAATAAAAAAAAAATCAAGTCATTTCTCACTGCAGTGTTCTCTTTTTTCTGAAATTCCAGTAAAGCTGCTCTTGTCTTCCTTGCAGATCAAGCAGAAGACTTTAGTCTCTCCTGGCAGAGCCCTCTTGCTTCTGTTGCTCTTTGCTTGTACCCAGTACAATGATGAGGAGCCAAATCCCTCCTCTCCCTGCTCTGGGTGACAGAAATACAACTGGAACAAGCAGGACACATCTTCTTGTCATGATCTGCCTTTCTCTGGATCTCCTTGACAGAAGGAATGAATATTCCTTACATTCCTTCTGATATTGATATTCTGACTTCTCCTGCAAGTCCTCACAGAAGCCTGGCCAAAACAGAGAGGAGGAATGCAAAGAACTGTGGATGGATCCCATTAATCCCAGAACTTCCAGACCACCCAACAATACAGAAACCAGATGGGGCTTGACAGTTATTCCACCTTTCTCACTTATTTGGGGTCTTGCTGTCCCCACCAGGCTCGTTGGTGCTCCCTGAGCTTTGGCAGAGCTGGGATCTCATGGAGACCTCCCAGAGCTTTGCCATGCAATGTGCAGGGTGTGTTTAGAAGCCTCTGGAGGAGCCACCTCAACCCAGCAGCTGCTCTTGTGACATTTGGGGCACGGGGTGCTCGTCCTGCTGAGGATTGGATGAGACCCAGCCAAGTCTGAGGCCAGGCTGGGATGAGCTGGACCCACAAGGAGCTGATGGTTTTAAATCAGGCTGGGATGAGCTGGTCCCACAAGGTGATGGTTTTAAACCAGGCTGGGATGAGTTGATTCCATCTCTAAGCAAATAAAAGACAAAAGTCTTGGAGTATCTGTGCCTGAGTGTAAACCAGGTTGTTTTTCCCACTCCTGTATTGGAGGTTGTCAAAGCCAGGCTGAGAGAGAGGGAGAGCTCCTGGAATGGCTTCATAAATGCATCCAGGCTCACCTGGGGAGGTGCAGGGATGCAGAGCCTCAGGTCCATTTTTAGTGGTGGCAGGGTTGGGTTTCCCCTGCTGCAATCCCCTCCACAGCTCAGGCTCAACTCCTGAGCAGGGCAGGGCTCAAGGAACAGCTCCCAGGTTCTGTGCAGGATCCAGACACTGACACTGGAAAATACCCAGGATTTTCCAAAGCATTTCCCACCACACAGACCCCACCAGCTCCTCCCCTGTCACCCCCCACGAACTCCCCAGCCTCTTTTCAGCCCCCTGGAGCTGCTGGAGCCCCATTTCCCTCTGGGTGCAGAGAGGGGGAGAGAGTTTGACTTGCAAATCTCGTTTCGGTTCCTTGTTGAGAACTGAGCATCTCAGCAGCGCTGAGATGTTTCTCCAGCATCCTCCATCTCTTTGTGCTCAGATGGGGATTTGGGGATGCTGCAGAGACACCTGGATTGTAATGCCATGGGTAGATCCACTTTAATGACCTTGATCTCCAAATATCCATGACAAACGTTCCCATTCCCGGCTGCTCCACAGCTCAGTCTCCACATATTCCCCTTTAATGAGCTTTTTTACGGAGAAAAGTCCACACCCACCTTCAGGACTGAGTAACCTGTATGCGTTTTTTCAAAAATTTTTACATGTGGCATTATTTGTAATAAAAAAATACCCCAAGCTCTGTCAGAAAGTGGCAGTTTTGTCACAACTGAAACCATTTGCAGGAAAGAGCTTCAGACGAATTTCCTGTTTCAAAAAGAAAACAAAAAAATGCTGTTTGAATGTCCTGAGATTGTCAAAAACATCCTGTTTTGACATTCAAAGAAAATTTGTCTTTTGTCTGGCAACAAGTTTGTTAAAGAATAAAGATTTTGAGAAAGAATGAGGGGAAAGAAACACCCCACTACTCCACCCCAATCCAAATTTTTCTTCAAGGATCTGGGTGAGCCCAGTTCCAATTCCAAGCCTGGGATTTATGGGTGTTGAAACAGAGCTGCTGGCTTCAGGAGGCAACCAGGTGTTTGGTGGCTCAAAATATGGGAAAAAAATTCCAGCGTGGTTGGGTCACCTGTGTGGTTGAACATTGATACTTCAGAGATCCAGGTTTATGTGGGAAAAATCCAAAAATATCATAATCTACTCCCTGCAGGTCCTGGTGAGCAGTGGGAGGCGGCTTTGGAAAGCAATGGGATATTGATTTTAAGGAAATAGGAAAGAGCAGGTTTTGGGGGACTGGACTGGGTCTGTCCAAGCTGCCAGTGCTTCTTGTCCTGGAAGTGTTTCTGGGATGCTCCTGCCCCTTTGGACCACTGGGAACCCGCCAAAATTTCCCCCCCACTCCAAATCTGGGTGTTCCCAGCCCCCATTCCAAGCCTGGATGTCAAGGATGGGATCCCAAGGCAGCTGAGCCGAGGTGTTTGCAGCCGTCCCTGGACTCTGGGCCAAGGCACAGGAGTGAAAGCAGCAGCAAGGAGCCAAGGGAAGTTCAGGCCAGGTCAAAGCAAAGGGATTTTGTGCCAAATTATTTATTTTTGGAAGAAGCAAATGGTTCTTTTGACATTCAAGAGGAGTTTTTTGGGTGAGGAGTAAACCCTGCTTTGCTGGCTGCTTTTAAGTCTAAAAAAAATCCATAAAATTTTAAAAAACCCTACACCAAACATTCTTCTGGGCAATGACAAAAAGGAGTAAGACTTGTCGGAACATTTTTTGCCAAATTTGTTCAAAATTTTAGGTTCAATCTGATGTGGTGAACAATTTCCTTCTTGCACCTCCTCCAAATCTGCCCTATTTTAGCAATTTTGAGCACAACAAACATTTAGATTGGAGATTATCCCCAAAGCACCAGCCCTGAGAGTTTTGAAATGCCTTTGTGGCTCTTAGGGATTCTTGGTAGAAAATGGGATGCAAAGAGTTGCTGGATTTCATGATTTATAAGCCCTGACACTCTAAATTCATTAGGCACCAGTGGACAAAATGCAAATCCGGGAGCAGGGAAGGAGAACACGGCACTAAGCAGATTCCAGGTGATGGATATCCAAGTTCCCATGTGATGAAAGAACCAAGCTATGGAAGGTGTCTGCAGTCACAAACCAAAGTCTATTAAAGCTCCCTGTTCTGGGAGCATTGAGCAAAGCTCAGGAGAAAAATTGGATAAAATAAATGCTTTTGATTTCCTAATGCATTTTGAGCTCAGGCCAAGGGCTCAGCTGGTTTTCCTGGGAATTACACTCGGCTGTGTGCAGGGAAACAGCTCTTTAGCCTGGAACAATCTCTGGAGCTGCTGAAATGCATCCCAGCTGGGGGATGTCACCCTAGCCTCAGCAAAGCCTCCCTTCTCCACAGATGGAAATGGGATCAGCCTGGGAGTGCTCCACATCCAGCACCAGCCCTAAAACTGTGGGGTTGGTGCTGCTTAAAGCCCAAAGTCCCTTCTGTGGGAGAGGTGCTGCTACAACTTGTAAGGGCTGAGCAACCTGGGAGCATCTCCTGGAAGTGACAGGAGGGGACGAGGAGATGCTGTGGAACGACCTTGCAGGGTTTGCAGGAAAATGGGCCTGCACCAGCTGGGCTTGGGCACCCTGGGGATGAGATTTGGTGTCTGTGCCCCTTGGGGTCCCAGCTGTGTGCAGTGGGCTCAGAAATATTGCACCTCATATCTCACCTCTTCCATGTTTTCCTCTGGAAGTTTTGTTCTTTCCTCTCATTTCTTTTTTTTTTCCCTCCTACATTTCCCCCCCTTCTTTCCCCCTTTTTGCCAACTTTTCCTGCCTGTAAATGAGAGCAAGAAGGAGTTTTTTGGGGGGAGCAGGGATCATATGGACATTTTTGGGCTCTGATAGAGGCTGGAGGTGCTGGCAGCTCTGTCAAAGCCCGGCTGATGGCTTTGTGATGTGGGCTCTGGAATGTCCCATCTGGGAGGGAGCCGAGGCCAAGCTCACCCACTCACATATTTTTCTAGGGATGTGTTCCTGCACATATGTTCAGGGACAGGAGAAACCTGTTAAAGAGATAACCCCAGCACATCCCAGCTCCATCCTCCTCCCAGGCCCGCTCTGGATCCTTCTGCAGCTCCCAGCCCTGGCCATGGACACGGACCAGCCCTGCCAGGAGAGGAGCAGGGGAAGCTCTCCCTGGAGCCCGGCCCAGGACAGCACCATGTCAGAGTCCCGGAGTGCAGTGGTGCCAGGAGGCTCCACGCTGGGAGCAGCAGGTTGGTAAGGGCTGGGAATGCCATCCTCGAGCTGTCTCTGTGCTGGTTCTTGGCACTGAGGGCTGGATCCTACCCTCCTGCATGGAATTTGCAGGATTTGTCCCTCTGTCCTTGAGGAAATGCCATCTGAGATAGAGGAGAGGCAGGGAAGGGCTCACAGCCGAGCCCCACTCTGCTTTGCAGGGGGAAGAATGGCCCTTTGGTAGGCTCAGGGACATGAGATGAGGCTGAATATCAAAGAGGATATTAATTATCTATTAATTAGCTATTCATTATCTCTCAGCCCAGCACCTCCCAGGTCTGGACTAAAACCTCCTCACCAGAAATCCTGGGCAAACAGAAACAAGAAGCAAAACAATTCCCCCAAAGCCTTGGAATCCCCTCAGTTTCCTTGAGATCCTCAGCTAAGATGGATAAATCCCAATTTCCAGCAGCCTTTTGTCCCTCCACCCCTCAGTTTGTCCGTGTAGGGAATACCTGAGGACATGGTTAACAGCTTGGAGTATTTAACCAAGAAGAGAAGAAGAATCAGAAAATTCTGAAAGCATCTGCTGAGGCATTGGGGGATCCCCATGGGAGGAACAGCCCAGGCAGGGCTGACACCTCGAATTTTTGTGGCAAAGACCTGGCATGGATATTTCCCTCCTCACACATGGATATTTTCCTATGCACACCCTTTTGCACACTCGTCTGCCACCCCTGGGTGAGTCACGTGTTTTTTTTCTGACAGATTTTATGAGTTTGGTGGCTTTGGGAGTTTTAGGTTCAGAGTTAAAGCCTTCAGGAGACGCAAAACTTGAGTTGGGTTGAGTTGAGTTGAGCTGGGTTGGGTTGAGTTTAGTTGGGTTGGGTTGGGTTGGATTGAGTTGGGTTGTTGAGCTGGATTGAGTTGATTTGAGTTGAGTTGAGTTGAATTGGGCTGAGTTGAGTTGAGTTGAGTTGGGTTGAATTGAGTTGTGTTGAGTGCCCAGAGAGGCAGGAAAGATGCCAGGAATTCTTCAGCACATGGATCACACCAGGGGCTCCATCCTCCTCCCACCCCAGGCAGTTGAGGCAGGTGGAATCACCTGGTGGCCTCAGTGCAGGACATGGGAATGGCTTGGAAATGGCCTTTGGTGGCTTTGAGGGGATGCAAGGATACCCCAGATGGAGCTGGGAACAAGGGCTTGGCCAGGGGTTTTATCAGCTCTTCTCATCCCAGGCCCAGCTGCCAGACTGCTCCAAGGTCAGGGAATTAGAGATGGATGTTCAAGGAGGATCATTTCCTTCCTTCACTCTGCTATTAGGGAAAAATGTTCCTGTTCATCCATTTCATTTTCCACCAGGGAAAGCCCGGCTGACCTGGAGCTGGCAGCAGCCTCCCCTCAGAGTGCCAAGACTCTTTTGCACACAGGCAATAAAATAAATCACCAGAGGCACTCGTGGTGCAGCTCATTCTCCCTCACACCTCAGCACCAGGAGCCTGCAGCCAAAACCCCGTGGCCATGGGAAGCTCAGCCACGGGCTGTGTGTGGGACTGTGCCTCCAAGAGGAGGGGTTTTATTTATAACCCCTTTGCTCAGCCCTCCTGTGCTCCTCCCTTGTTCTCACCTAGTGTTAAATCAGCCTGAGCTGAGCATGCAAACACAGCGTCTGGGCAAGGAGAAGGTGAAGCTGTAAGCAGGAGGTTGCTCAGGAAAGAGGCTTGGATAATGACCTCAGGACTGAGTTCCAAGTCACCAGCTTCAGGGATGCATTTGCACTTCAGGCCAAGCCTAAAGAGGATAATACCAGGCACATACCCAGGCCTGGCTTCTCCCTTCCACCATGAGTATCCCTCAGGGAGCCATCTCAAAGGACTTGGCCAAAATTTGCTGCTGGGAATCACAAGAACTTTTACAGAGTTACAAACCCTGGGCTTGCCAGTGATGACGGCGGGGGGAGAAGTTTCCAAGTGCTCCTGGTGCTCGGGGGTCCCCCCTTCATCCAGGAACACCGAGGAGGGTGAGGGAGGAGACTGGGGGAGCAGAGCTGGTCCCTTCCCACAGTCAGTTTGATCATTTATTGGCCATTTATTAGCCATTTGTTGGCTCCCAGGCATTGGCAATTGGGCTGGAAAGCAGCAGCCAGAGCAGGGCTGCTCTTTGCTTGCTCTGAGCACTCCCACTTTGCTCTGCTGTCCCTGAGGGATGCTCCTGGCTGCTCGGGGAAGGATTTGGGCTCACAAACCCACCTCAGGAGGTAAACTGAGGGTCACCACTGACAGGTCACCTCAGGGGGTGTTCTTAGGGACTTCCATCAATGAGCAGAGGAGCAAATTCCTCATGGGCACTGGCAGTGCTGCCAGGACTCCCAAGGCTTGGTGCCTGGCATTAAGTGGCTGCAGTGGAAAATGACTCCCAGATTTCCTGAAATAATTTCTTTGGTCCTGGCAGCTCAGAGTTACCACCAGCCAGGGTATGTGCTGGGGTGCCAAGTGCCATCCTCGCTACTATGAGCAAACCCAGCATGGAAAAAATTGGTCCTGGTCCACACAGCCAGTTCTGAAAGCTCCTGATTTCCCACACCAGCACCAGATACTCTCCCATTTTTCCACCACAGCACATTTGAGCTTCTTCCCTTCAGACACCAGAAGGTGCCTGCTCCCCCTGCAGTAGTCCAGCTCCCCAGGGCTCAGCGTGACCTTTCCACCTTCACACTCCAAATATCTCCTTGGCTTGCATTGGAGTTCCATAAGTCCCAACTTCCCAGAGTGTCAAACATCCAGCCTCAGATATTTCTGGAAGAGGAGCAAGAGCATCCATTAATAAGAAGTCCTCCAGGCTTTTCCAGCAGCATCCAGAGGAGTTGGCCAGACATTTGCACACCCTGTGCTGCGCAGGGCAGGGTTCCCTTGGAGCCAGGCAGCGTCCCTGGATGTGCAGATGTTCTGGAGCTGTGCTCATTAACATGCAGGGAGCAATGCAGCTCTGGGATTTGTTCCCTCTGTCACCTTTCCGTGGGGCTCCCTGGGTGGAGCGCTGGCAGCCGGCATTCCCTGCGAGCCCCTGGAAGATGTGCAGGGGTGTGCTCGTGCCGGCTTTGATGTCTGCAGCATTCACCATCATCTGCTTTCTGAGCAGCTCATCCTCCCCTCTCAGAGGGCTGGATTCAGGGATACTCCTGCCTGATCCCCATTTCTGCCGGCTTTGTGCCACATCTGGGAATTCCCCACATGCTCAGGAGGGCAGGACGCCATTAATTGGACAGTGCATGTTGTATTAATTACTGGTGGTTAATAACAACCTCCTGCCCCCGATATTTATAGAATAATAAAAGCTGTCCAGGACACTGCCCTCACATCTGCTGCAACTGGCAAACACATTTTCCTTTTCCTCCCTTTCCCGAGCATGCTGATGGCTTTCAGATTTCCAGGGGGCAACGGGAGACCTCTGGCTCATGGACACATTGCTGGTGGCTCCAAAAGGAAGGGGGAGCTGGGATCTGCATTTCAAACAGGCCTGGGCTCCTCTATTCCTCCCCTTGCCCGTGGTGGCATCATGGCTTCGGGATGAAAAGCTGGGATTTTGGTGTGCTTTGATGACTCAACTGTTTACAAGCAGTGCAACTCCACATTGGAAACTTTGCGAAACTTTGGGAAAGCCCCTGTGGTGTTGCAAAAACTGAAAGCATCCCTGTATCCCTGTATCCCTGTATCCATCAGTACTTCTAGCACCCATGAGAAGGATGCTGAGCACCATCTCTGCAGGGGCTGGCAATGAGTGGTTTGGGTCTGCACAGAATCAGGGAATCATGGAATGGTTTGGGTTAGAAGGGACCTTAAAGCTCATCCAGTTCCACCCTTGCCATGAACAGGGACAGCTCCCACTGTCCCAGGCTGCTCCAAGCCCTGTCCAACCCTAAATGAGTAGGGAGCACTTACAGGAATATTGGCACAGGGAATAGGATGGTATCAGGTGTAATATTACAGAAACTCTGGACCAGTTTTGGCCCCAGGTTGATGTGATCCTGCAGAAATCCCAAGGAAATGGCAGTTCCTGGGGCAGTGATTGATGGATCCGGTCTTGATGGATGAGAGAGCCTGAGCTGCTGAGCTCCAGGCCCAGGCTCCCAGATAACCCCAAGTCAGTAGAGCTGGGGGACAATGGTGCAAATACAGGATCACAGAAACACAGAATATCCTGAGGTGGATCCACAGGGGTCACTACACCAGGCCCTGCCCCTGCCCAGACCCCCCCAGCAATCCCACCCTGGGAATCTCAAACTCTCCTGGAGCTCTGGCAGCCTCGGGGCCGTGCCCATTCCCTGGGGAGCCTGGGCAGTGCCAGCACCTCTGGGGGAAGAACTTTTACCCAAAATCCAACCTTTTATTTGCCTGTACCTCTGAAAGACTTAGTTGTTGACAGGGTTGCTCTTCTCTAAAGCTTTTGCCATGGGATCTGGTTTCATACTTGTAGGGGCAGTGAACAATAAGTTGGGAATGGAGAATCCATAAAGAGGCAGCACAACTCCTCATTTCCCAGTCTGTCCACACACATTGCTGGGGGATGATCCTGCTGCTCTTCCCCTCTCCCCTCCCTCACTGACTGCTGTTCCCTGGGATGGAGCCCCGGGCGGTGTCTGTGATATCATCCCGCAGGAATTGCGAGCACTGAGGGTGCCCCTCACCATCACCCTGGGCACTGGGCCAGGGTCCCCTCCAGGCCATCAAAGCCCCTCTGTTTGCTGCCAGTTGGGAGGGGATGATGTCACTCTGCCACAAAAGCAGGAGCCACAGGAAAGTCGGTGTTTCCACAATCCCCTTGTCTCTCCATGGAAATCCATCTGTTCCCTGCAAAACATCTCCCGTGGCCATCCAGGGGGGCTCACAGCTCACAAAGGTGGCCAGGAACAGCCTCCCTGTTGGTGCCTGCAAGCACAGAGGGCTCTGAGATGGGACAATCCCACGCACCGGGGTGGGAAACAGCTCCCAGTGAAGCCCCAGCTTTCCCTGGAATGGGTGTGCTGGGATCAGTTTTGGATTATTAGAGTCATGGAATAGGTTGAGTGGGAAGGGACCTTTAAAAGTCTTTTACCAACCCCTCAACCCCTTGCAGCCAATAGGGTTTTGCTTGAAGCCCTGAGTGATCCCCTGGGAGAAGTGCAGGAAATGTTTCCATTGCAAGGGGAAGCATCCAGATACAGCAAAAAGTCCTCTGGGAATGTAACACAGCCCAGCAGAGGTGCCAGAGGCTGTGTGAGGACCCTCCTGTGCCTTGTCCTGGTGAGAACTCCATGGCAGAAAACTCTTGAGCTGGAAGCCCACAGTGGTGTCAGTGTTGAAGGATCTTTGACCACATTTCCCAGAGCAGCTGTGGCTGCTCCATCCCTGGAAATGTCCAAGGCCAGGTTGGATGGGGCTTGGGGAAACCTGGGGTAGGGGAAGATGTCCCTGCCCCTGGAATGGGGAGGTCTTAAGGTGCCTTCCATCCCACAGCATTCCAGGATTCAGCGATGGTCTCCACGTTTGTGTCCCACACCCTGGTGAGCAGCAGGACGAGGCTTGTGTGGGGCATCACGGAGCACTTTCCTCAACCCTGGACCTTCAGGGCTTTTCCTGTCTAAATTCCCCTTTCATCTGCTCCCCTCCCTGGTGCCGTTCCCCCCCACACACTTGTCACCACCCTTCTCCCAGCTCGGAGACATCTGCTCTGCCCGTGTCCTCTGGAACTGCCGAGGGGAGGGAGAGCTCCTCGGGAGAAATGTCACAGTCCTCGCTGCCTTGAAACAATAACTTCTGGAAACATCTGAAACGCACATAATTCTCCTTTTCAAGGGCCCTATCGGAGCAGCTCCCAAATGCTTGGCTCGGGCTTCAAAGTTGGCGTTTAGCTATAAATAAATAGCTTTTCATTAAAAAAATAAAGGAGAGAAATTAGCCAAAAAAACTTTGACAAGCAGAAGCTTAACCAATGCCAGATAATGGGGCAATATGGACTTTTATTTTTATCCACATGGGTCCATGTGCTCTTTATCTCCCACTGTAATTTATCCTTATAAATGAGGCTCATGATATTAAAATAACATTACAGGCTTTACCTACCACAGTGAAAAGCAGCCGAGCCTCATCAAGGGCTGTGAGATCCTCAGATGAAAGGGACAAGGACCTTGACCTATTGCTGATTGTTAACTGTGTGCCAGGGCTTTGCTGAGCAGGGAGAATGGATTTAAAGATGAACCTTAATTGGTCCCTAATTGGCAGATTTGTACCCATTAGGCTGGGGAAGGAGAGTCCACAGTTCCCCCTAACGTCTGTCCTGAAGCTGAGTTTATCACTGCAGGACAACCTTTTGGTCTATTTTTCTTCTCAAAGTGTGGCCCCTTTGCGTCTCCCCTCCCCAAGGATTCCTCCACCTTCTCCTGTGGCCTTTAATGAGCCCATCCAGGATCCTCAATCACCACAGGGGGATGGAAAAATTTATCAGGTGCCTGCCATCCCTAAATGATGTTCCAAACTCTGTGCCTGGGAATTGCTCTGCCCTCCCACCCAAGACAGGTCCCCAGGGTCCAGGAGATCCCTCTTGGGTCTTCCAGCAGGAACTCCAGGGGTTTTAGCAGAAATCTCTTGGAGCTGGGTGTCTGTTCACAGAAGCCAATGATTCTGGGTCAAAAAAAATAAAAGCACAAGGGGTGCAAATCAACACCCCAGAGCTCTAACCTGACTCTGCCATGGGAATTTTCCTCCCTAGGTCTATCTGGATGTTGGGGGCTGCATTTTCCTTGTGTTCAGGGGGTTTCTTGACTCATTGTCTGTCTCTCTGTGTGTGGCACCAGCAGCATTTGGGATTTCTGCCTCGTACACCCCCTGAATGAGCTGCTCCTTTCCCCACATCTCCTCCAGCTTGAACATCCCCCAAGACCTTTGAAGCACAGGAGCACTCATTTCCAGCTATTTACAGCACAGACATGTGGATTCACAATTTTGCCCTTTCTGTTTCCCCATGTCCAAAATGCACCTCTGGTACCTTAACTTTTATCCATCAACAGTGAGAATCCAGACTCGAATCTAGAATGGATTTGTCACCGATGGATTTAAACTGCTGGACCCTGTTCATCACAGCAGAGGAGATGCACCTTTTTCTGGAAATGCACCTTCTCAAGGAGCTGTGGTTTTCCATGGCATGCCCAATACCAGGAGAACCCAAACTTTCCCCTCTCCATTTGTTATTGCCCTGTGAGCCTCCTGTTTCCAGCTCAGCTTCTGATCTCTTCCAAACTTTTGGGAAGCACAGGGATTTTAACCCTGTCCAGATGCCCACATAAAATGCATCCACCACTTTCTCCCAGACTGGCTCCTGAGGAAAGGTATCAGCAACTCCTAACTGCAAACACAGCTTGGGAAATTCATATCCAAACCAGAAAGGTGTGAATGACATTTTCTGGAAGATGGGCTTTCTGCAAACCTGCCCTGCCTAAAATAGATGCCCTCTTTACCTTTCTTCCTCTTGTTCCCCAATCTTTCGAGCATTTTGGTGCAGGAAAAGCTAAGCAAAGACTCTGTGGTGTGACTCTCAAAGTGGCATCAAATGGTGCTTGAGAGAAGAGCCCCAGAGGATGAGCAAAAGTGTTGCCAGACAGGGGATTTCCAGTGACTCATCTGTGTCAGAAACGCTGAAGGTGTTGAGGAAAGGGAGCCTCAGTGTGCAGAGCTGGGTTTTACCTGCAGCTACCTGATTATCACACAGGCTTGGCAGCAGGGTAGTTTTTTGGTTTTTCTCTGAAAAAAGTGGGTTTTTCAGCAAGCTCACCGCGGACGTGGCTGTGAAAGCCCCGGGTGCAGTGCAACACACTTGGCCAAAAGTGGCTCCTGATGTCCCAGAACTCTGAGCTTTGCCCCTCCATAAACCTCTGCATCCTGCACAACCCAAAAGAGAAAAAAACTGGGTCAGGATGGGCCAGGAAATAATCTGCATTTTCTGCTGGGCACAGGCAGCACTCTTCACCTTCTCTTTGCCCCTCAGGCCTCTCGTTCCACAAAGCAATTATGTTTTCTTTACCAGGAAAATTCACTTCTCTCATTCAATTGAATTAGAGCTGCCTTTGACCGTGGCCTTCAGACCTGGAAGTTGAGGTCCACATGCTGGGGGTTATCCCAAGCCTAGCAGCTCCCCTGCTCCTCAGGAACTCGGAACAGACCCAAGATTAGCGGCTGAGAAAGCGTCATCCACCGGAGTGCGCCGAGATAAGAGATAAAGCCGCGCCTGCCTTGGGTCTGGGCGCTGCTGCCGGAGCTGATAACGCGGCGGTGTCCGCGGCAGTCTGCCAGCGCCACCTCCCGATGCGGGACTGCGGTGTGCTCATCCCGCTGCCCCGGGCACGGGCATCCCACCTCCTTGGGAATCTCCATCCCGCTGCCCCGGGCACGGGCATCCCACCTCCTTGGGAATCTCCATCCCACCGCTCCGGGCACGGGCATCCCACCTCCTTGGGAATCTCCATCCCACCGCCCCGGGCACGGGCATCCCACTGCCTTGGGAATCTCCATCCCGCTGCCCCGGGCACGGGCATCCCACCTCCTTGGGAATCTCCATCCCGCTGCCCCGGGCACGGGCATCCCACTGTCCTGGGCATGGGCATTCCGCTGTCCCGGGCATGGGCATCTCATCTCCTTGGGAATCTCCATCCCACCGCCCTGGGCACGGACATCCCACTGCCTTGGGAATCTCCATCCCACTGCCCCGGGCATG
>QUSF01000045.1:2932202-2950882 GCA_003676055.1 Chloebia gouldiae | reverse complement strand
TTTACCCATGGCATGGATTTATTCAGGGCAGGGAATTATCCATGGCAAGGATTTATCCATGGAAAGGATTTACCAATAGCAAGGATTTGTCCATGGCAGGGATTTATCCATGGAAAAGCTTTATCCACAGCAGGGATGACCCATGGAAGGGATTTGTCCATGGCAGGGATTTATCCAGGGCAAGGATTTATCCATGGAAAGGATTTATCCAGGGCAGGGAATTATCCATGGCAAGGATCTGTCCATGCTGTGTCACAGAGGAATGATGAAAGGCCAAAAGATTTTCCTCCCCACTTTGGTCAATCACCATCCCAAATTCCCAATTAAGGGGAAGAGAAGGGCAGGGGAGGAGCTGATCCAATCTCTTTTCCAGCTGGGATGGCACAGTGCAGGGTTTGGGGGGAATAGGTGGATTTTCAAGGCAGAGAGGAGCGGGAAGATCCTTCCTTCATCCCTTCCCTCCCTCCTCAGGAACATGTGGCATTCCACTGTGCAGCTCCAGTGAGGTTTTCCAGGCTCAGTGGGATCCTGGTTAGGCAGTTGTGGGAAATAGATTTATAGAAAATTATCTAAGTTTGACAGAAGGCTCACATAGTGTGTGTTTGTATGTAAACTTTGAGATAAGAAATACCAGCTTAGAAATGTTATGGACTAAGACAGACAACGCTGAGAGAGAAGTGGAACTAGAAACGAGTTTAAAAAAATAGTTTTGTAAGTAAAATTAGATATTTTAGAGAAATAGAACTATGAGAGGTGTATTGTAGTAAGACTCCAGAGAAGTGAAGAAAAAGCTTAATCCTAGAGGCGCTTCCTGCGGGAACGGCTCCGCTGGCTCAGCCCCTCGCTGCTCCGGCGCTTCCCTCCTGTCCCTGGCGCTGCTTCCCTGCCCTTTCCTGCCATTGTCCCGCAGCCCTGAGCGATGAAATCCCCAACAAGGCCTTTCCCTCCCTGCCCCGCACTGCTCTGCAAAGCCATGGCCAGGCCGGGATGGGATGGGGAGGGGACAGGGAAGGGATGGGAGGGGGATGGGGATTGGGAGAGGGATGGGACAGGGATGGGACGGGGATGGGACGGGGATGGGATGGGATGGGATGGGATGGGATGGGATGGGATGGGATGGGATGGGATGGGATGGGATGGGATGGGATGGGATGGGATGGGATGGGGGAGCAGCCTGGCTCTGGGGCTGGATGGAGAATTCCTGCCTGTCCCTGTGGCACACCGCTGATCTGTTTTTTCCAGCTCAAGACAGGGACCTTTTTTCTTTGAGGTTTTTCTCTCTTTTTGTCTTTCTGTTTGTTTTATTCTAATTTTTCTTTTTTTTTTTCCTCCCCATTTCTCCTCAATCTTATTTGTATTTCTTTTTCTATTTTTCCTTTCTAGTTTTTCTATTTTTTTTCTATTTTCTTTCCATCTTTTCCTATTTTCCTACTTTTTTCTATTTTCCTCCCATCATTTTTTCTTTCCACTTTTCTATTTATTTTTTCTAGTTTTTGTATTTTTCCCGTTTTTTTCTATTTTTTCCCTGTCCATTTTGATTCCTGTTTTTCTTCTATTTTTCCTTTCTACTTCTCCCTTTCCTCTTCTTTTTTTTTCCCTTTCCTTTTTCTTTAATATTTTCTTTATTTTCTATTTCTTCTTTCTGTTCTTCCCTTCCAATATTTTAATTCCCATCTATTTTTTTCAATTTGTTTTCTTTTTCCTTTCTTTTTTCCTGGTTATATATATATTTTAATCCCCCTGGGTTTTTTTTTCCTCTTCTACTTTTCCCCTATAAAAAGTGATCCCACCTTTCAAAGGCCCCCTGGGAACCCTTTGATGGGGATGGTGCTGCAGGTTTACGGTGATTTGGAGAGGGGATTTTCCATCCATTAGGATTTTCCTCTGGAAAACACCTCTCTAAAGGGCTGAGATCTCACTGTGGGTTAATATCAGTGGGATGGGGAAACAGAGTTTTGTTTTCCAAGGCTTTGGGATCACACAGACAGAGGGATGAAGAGTTTATTTATAGGATTGTTTCCCATTGGCATTGGATAGGATGATGGAATGGCATTTCCAGAGATACATTAAAAAAAAAATCACTTTTCACCCTAAAAACAGGAGGCAGGTGAAGGTTTGGGTCTGGTGAGTGTTGTTTTCCCTGTTCCTCCTGAGATGGATCATGCCACAATCCAGGGAGGGGGAATTTCCCTCCAGAGATGATGGAAAACACCAAATTCAAAACCTTCCCACCCCAGGACCCCCAAAATTAGTTTCACAACTGTTTCTTCCACTCTCTGTGCAGGCGGGGAGTGGTGCTGGGAAGTTTTCATTCCCAGAGCCTGGAACTGGGATGTGGAACAGAAAAGTGTCCCAATGCCAAGGGTCTGGAATGCCAAGGGTCTGTCCCTGGTGCCACCTGACCCTGTGACCAGGCAGTGATGAGCCCTTGGGTGCCCTCGAGCGAAGGGATTTGAGCTGGCTCTACCATCCCTCCCCAAATCACTCTCCAAAATTGCTGCATCTCCCCACAGATGGCAGTGGGAGGAGTTTTAGCTTGGATGAGTTAAATTAGGATGGGAAAGTGGATCCCTGTTATGTTCTCATTGAGCCGATGAGCCAAAACCTCATTCTCTCCCCTGTCCCCTGCCTCACTTTCCTCTCGTCCTTCTGAAGGACACCAGAGCCTCTCCAGCCTCATCCCTGTTGGAGCCCAGACTTTCTGTGCTGACAGACTCTGACCCCCAGGAGAACACTGCATTGACCTGAGGCCATGGAGAAGGCTCCCAAATGGAATGGCAGAACTGGGACTGTGGGTGTGGAGTTTGAATAGAAGTGTGTGATACCACAGGGTGGGAAACTTAGAGTTTAAGGGTTTAGAATATAGTAATATATATAAAGCAAGTTGGAAGTTGTAGGGTGAAGGCTGCTCCTTCACCCTCATTTTCTACACTTTATTCACTTCTTCACCTTCTTCTTCACCTTCTTCTTCACCTTCTTCTTCACCTTCTTCTTCACCTTCTTCTTCACCTTCTTCTTCACCTTCTTCTTCACCTTCTTCTTCACCTTCTTCTTCACCTTCTTCTTCACCTTCTTCTTCTTCTTCCTCTTCCTCTTCTTCTTCTTCTTCTTCTTCTTCTTCTTCCTCTTCCTCTTCTTCTTCACCTTCTTCTCCATGGGTTTGGGTGGTTTTGTGTAATTGGACAGAAAAGTCCATATTACAGGCCATGAGTGGTTGGTTATTGGGTTAAAAGTGAAAATAATTTAGGCGCCATTTCTTAACTGGACACTTTAGCCTTAAAAGACCTTGTAGAGAAAGATGGTGAGCCCTTTTGTAGCTTGTTAGTGAAGAACTGGAGAACTCACTGCTGTGAGACTGGGACATGGATAAGAAACAATAAACACCTGAGTCTGAACACAAAATTCCATCTTGAGTGTTTCAATCCCAACCTTGACAGTGAGAGAAAAAAGAAGCCAAAACCCATCAATCCTGCCCCTCCATTTGGGCAGCACCCCAAGTTCCTCAGCTGAGCCCCAAGAGCCCTCCACGGGTCTTATTGATCTCCACAGGGGACTTGGAGCATCCCCACCTCAGGGAACAATTTATCCCCCAAAAAAGCCTCTCAGAAAAACCTGGATGCGTCGCTCTTCCAAGGGGCTCGGTGGTATAAACCCGATTGGGGATTTCAATCCCAGCCCCGTGGGAAAAACGAGCATTTGTTGCAGCCTTGCCCTGGGGATGGGGAAAAAGATCCAAACCAAAGCTGCTTTTTGTGGAGCACAGTGTCATTTATTCCTTTGGGATCACCATATTGCTTCTGGAGGTGTTGATCTTCAGGGCTGTTTTGGAGTTCTAGATGCTGAGAATTTTAGAAATTCTGTTCTAACACACTCTGACCTCAAAGAGAGCACTGCATTTGACCTAAGGCCGTGAAGAAAGCTTCCAAAATTGATTGATAACACTAAGATTACAAGTGTATAGTTGATTAAAAATATCACAAACTAGAAAACTTGGAGTTTAGGGGTTTAGAATATAATAGCATATATAAAGCTAAGATAGAAGTTCAAGAGCAGTAACTACTCCTTCTTCTTCACCTTCTTCTTTGTAAGTTTAGGTAGTATTTTATAATTAGAAAAATATTTCATAATTATAAACTAATAATATTTTATAATTAGAAAAGTCCTCATTTTGGACTTCGAGTGATTAGTTATTAAGTTAAAAGTAAAAACAATTTAAGTGATGGATAGTTCAACATTTATATATACAAAGACCTTATATATATCTATATATATAATTAATATGTATATTAATATGTATATTTTTATATTCAAAGACCTTGTATAAAAAAATAGTTAACTAGTTTGTAACTCATTAGTAAAATACTATAAAACTCACAACTTATAGTATAGATAAAAAAATATAAACATCTAAACCTAAACTCTTCCTGTGTGCAGTGGTGAGCAGGGTATGGAGAGCATCTTCCTCAAGAAACTCCAAATTCTCCTTTCCTTTCCTTTCCTTTCCTTTCCTTTCCTTTCCTTTCCTTTCCTTTCCTTTTTCCTTCAATAGGGAAGTTTTTCATTCTCCAGTACCTGTAAAAACCCCTGGGAGTTCTACAAACAGGGAAATTTCCTTTGCCACAAGACAGAGCGTCCAACATCCCCTCTGGCCACCACATTAACCCCAATTCCCCGTGAACCCCCAATTCCTCTCTCCCCCAGCCCGTGGGTAAATCCCAACCTCCAACACTCCCTCTTCAGGGCTGGACAGCCCTCCCCAGGTTCATTTTAACAAGGGGTAAGCTGATATTCCTGCATAAAACACACATCTGCAGGGAAAACGCCAGCAGTGTGGCTGAGTTATGGTCCCGCAGCACCGATCACTTGAGCCCTAATGCTACAAGCACTGTCAGGTTTTCCTGACTGAAGTTCCTGCTAATTGCTTCCATATGATTCCTTCCCCTTTATTTCTTTATTTACCCCTGCCCCTCCATTGTTCGTCCTGCCACGTTTGATGCTTAAAAAAAACTGAGCAGGGAAATAGGTTTATTTCCTAATAATTCCCGAAATTGTTCAATAATTGTTTTATTTGAGCCAAGGTTGATGCCCATTCAGGGATGGGTTTTTGCATGGAGTTGTTCTCACATGGAAAGAGGCGGCTCTCAACCCTAAGCCAAGGGAAATACAGAAAATTCCGTAGAATCCGTGAATGGTTTGGATTGGGAACAACCTCATAAACCATTTTGTTCCTACCTAACTTCAGGGACAGCTCCCACTGTCCCAGGCTGCTCCAAGCCCTGTTCAGCCTGGCCTTGGGCACTGCCAGGGATCCAGGGGCAGCCACAGCTGCTCTGGGCACCCTGTGCCAGGGCCTGCCCACCCTCACAGGAACAATTCCTAATTCCCAATATCCCATCCAGCCCTGCCCTCTGGCAGTGGGAGCCATTCCCTGTGTCCTGTCCCTCCATCCCTTGTCCCCAGTCCCTCTGCAGCTCTCCTGGAGCCCCTTCAGACTCTGGCAGGGGCTCTGAGCTCTCCCTGGAGCTTCTCCTCTCCAGGGGAGCACCCCCAGCTCTCCCAGCCTGGCTCCAGAGCTGAGGGGCTCCAGCCCTGGAGCAGCTCCGTGGCCTCCTCTGGACTGGCTCCAGCAGCTCCAGCTCCTTCTGGTGTTGGTTTCCCTGAGCTGCAGGTGGAGTCTCACCTGAGCACAGCTGAGTGGGATAAATTCAGGAGAAATCCATGAACCAAAGTGCCACCCTCCTGCCCAGCCCCACCCCTTTGGCAGAACCTCTCCTTAGCCCCCTTTTGGTGCCTTCCAGCTCACTTTTCCCTCCAAGTTCTCTCTTTTACCCCCAAGGTAATTCCATGCTCTTCGTTTCCCTCTGCAGCTCCAGATGGGCTGTTCCAAGGAGTCCTGCATGTATCCAGGCAAATGGAAATGGGAAAAAATGTCCCAATGAGAGGGAAAAGGATTTTTGGGGAGGAAATCTTGTGGATCATGTGAAGGAAGAGGTAGACAGATCTCTGGAGGATTTGTAGATGTTTCTAATTCACAAGGTTATCTCCAAACCCACAACAATTCCCATAGGTATGGGCAGGAACAGGGCACCAGGCGCTGGTATTTCCCCTCTCAACATCCAAATCTGATTAATTGTGGCATCATATCTGAGTAAAATGCCTGGAAAATCAAACTTGAACATCTCAGCCTGAACCTCGGCACCCTCAAACCATCAGAGCATCAACACAAACCTCACCTAAGTGACAATTCTGCACCCATAGTTTCCCACATTGAGCCATGTGTGTTCCAGCCTAGCCTTCATTCCACCTTTCTGCCTTTTCAAACAGCAGGATATGAATGAAAATTCCCCCAAAAAGCCTTTTTGAAGGGCTTTTTTCTTTCCTGATAATGCAGGAGAGTGAAGCTGTGCTGGTCTTTGCAGCTTTCCCCCACAGAGCTGGAGGTAACTCTGAGCTGGGGGTCACTCCTGGGAAATCCATGCACTACCCAGCTGTAAAATGGGGATATCACATTGCAAATAAGAAAAAAAAAAAAAAGGAGGTTTTTTAAGGCAAACAGGGTCTCGTTAAGGTTTCTGGAGAGGTCTGAGTTCAACCCTCCCGGGGGGAGGCAGAAGGGCAGAGCAGAGCCTTGAAATAAAGCAGGAGGTGCTGGTGAGGGATCTCGGATTTCCAGCCGGGGCTTTTTACAGCCAGGGCTCTGGGCTTTGCAGTAGAGCCGCAGAGCAGCCAAATTAATCAGGCTAACGAAGAACCCCGGGCTGCTGGAGGCTTTGGCTGTGCACCACCCCTTAATTAGGGCTAAGTCCCTGATTCTGGACATGCAGAGGTGCAGCTCTTCCATCTGGAATGTGACTAACCCCGGTGTGGGAGAGAACAAAACCCAGCCCAGAGGATGGGATGAGGGGTTTTGGCTCTGGCTGGAGTTCAACTCAGGTCAGGCTGCACTGGGTACTGGGCTGGGCCTGCCCCCTCCAAGCAGAGCCAGGACAGGTTTGGCTGCTGGGAGGAAATGCCCAGGGATGTTGGAGTCACCAACATCAGCATTTGAGGACTTAAGGGTTTTTTGGGGGGAATTTTCATTCATATACGGCTGTTTGAAAAGGCAGAAAGGTGGAATGAAGGCTCTGCTGGGACACACACAGCTCGATGTGGGAAACCCTGGATGCAGAATTGTTTCTTAGGTGAGGTTTGTGTTGGTGCTCCGATGGTTTGAGGGTGCCAAGGTTCATGCTGAGATGTTCAAGTTTGATTTTCCAGGGATTTTACTCAGATCTGAAATAAACTGGCTGTTAACAACAAAACAGGATTGATCGATCCCAAACCACACAAAATCTGGATGAATTAATTAATTCAGAGCCTTTGCTGTGTCAAAGAGCTTTCCCCTGGGTTACAGGGTGACTGTGTAGAAATGCTGATTTTTGGAGGGCAAAGTTAGGGTGGGAACTGCAAAAGGCATTTGGGAATTCAGGCAGGGAATTTATCATGGTTTAGTATAAACCAAAACCATTCCATCATGGAATGCATTTGGCCATCAGGGCTGGTTTTTCATCCACTTGTGCCTCTGTCACTTTGAGCTGCAGTTCTGTCTCCAGGGGTGCTCTATAGGTAACTCTTCATATTTATTCATTATATATAAATTATTTATTCATGTGACTGCATTTGTACGTATTTGTGTCCTCATCACTATGCAAAATACTCCCATTTTAATGGAGGAAAGCACACAGAGGAGTGAATTCTCTTTTCTAGAGGGAACTTCATTTGACACAAGGGAAGGAATTACCTGAACCCAGAACTGCTCTTCCCAATGTTCCCTGTCTGATCCAAGAGTGGATCAGGACCAGCTGCATCACCCAGCTCCTCCTCCCCCTCAGTGGAAGCTCAGGAGAGCTCCCCTTGGCTTAGACCAGGCTTATCTTGCAGCCTAACCATCGAAGGCTGCATTGCAGGAATTAGTTGGACTCCATAATTAGCCAGGAGGAAGTTTACCCTGACCAGTCAACCTCAGCAGAGAGGGAATTCATTAAACATCTCTGGTTTGCCAAGTACAAGGATGATTTTGCAAGTCAAAGAAGGTTTTTGTTCTGAATTGCATTTTCTTTAGTAGTTTTGCCAGGAAAAAATCCATGCGTGTCCTTTCCAGCAGAGACGGGCACTCGGCCTTCCCAGGTTTTCTTCTTGGCTCCAAATCCAAGAGATTTACTGATTCCCATGTGACACAGTGACATCCAGAGCAGAGAACGGGGAAGCTGGGGCTGATTCTGCTGTCCAAGGGGGTTTGTAGGGAAAGGCAGAACCCTCTGTCCATAAAGCACACAACAGAAAGTGGGACTCTTTTGGCTCTCTCCTGGTCCTTCACTTGGCTCCAGATCCCTTTCCAAGGAAGGCTTGGCACAAGTGATGGGACCAGGGGCTGCAAGGCCTGAGCTTCCAATTCTCAGACAAGTCAGGGGTGTCCTGTTCTGGCTGCTGCTCACCTGCCTCATCCCAAACCCTCTCCCTGGAGCTGGTTTATGGTATCATGGAACACTTTGGGTTGGGAGGGACATTAAAGCCCATCCCATTCCACCCCCTGCCATGGGCAAGGACACCTTCCACTAGACCAGGTTGCTCCAAATCCCACCCAATCTGGCTTTGGACACTTCCATGGAACTTCATTCCATGTCCAGGTGCTGGAGCTGCGCCTGTGGCCTCTTCTCCTGCTTCTGCATCCTGGTTATTCCCAGCCAGCTCTGCCTAAATTTCCACTGCAGCTGAATAAAGCAAACCCCGCCATCACCATCCTCACAGAGCTGAGGGGCTGCAGAAGGTCGCTGACCCTGAAGCAGCACCAGGAAATTCTTTGGCCCCAGGGATGGCCTGTGTGCCAGGAGCTGCAGGGCTGCAGCCCAGGGCTGCCTCCTCCTCTGCTGGGATCTTCATCCAAGAGCTGCTGTAAGTCCAGTTCCTTGTATGGCAGCAGCTCTCAGGCACAGAGAGCAGGCACAACTTCCCAGGCATTTTCCTGGGGAAGGCTGCGAGAAGATCAGAGAAAAGAATGAGAAACAATTCTTATCTCCACTTGTTGCACCTGCTGTTGTGCACGTGTGGAATGTGTCGTGGAGATTTGTTTACCAAAGGTGTCCTAGGGTGACGTTATGGTGCTGGTATCCCCAGTCGTGTGTTCTGTTTATGCTTGAGGTTCTGTGCCTTCAGACCTGGCTCTGAAAGTGAAGGTTTGCTTTGCCTTGTTATCACCCGGCTCACCTCCCGGTCTGTGTCTAGGAGAGAGGACAGGGCTTGCTGGCTTGCTTTCTCTTTGCTCTCATGCCTGCTATTTGCTTTTGCCCTTGCTTTATTTCTTTCCCTTTCATGAATACCATTCCAGCCTGCTCCGGACTGGGACCTGAGAAACCTCAAGAAACACCAAGAGCCTGCATTTTGTGACCTGCAGCAGCCATCCCCAGCACCAGAGACTGAGAACTGGGCGACCACTCCCAGGACAGACTTTCCAAATTTTTCATCTCTTCAGAGCAGTGAAAGGGTTTTTGTCATCTGGTGTTGCTCTTTTTATGCTGGGCAGTGTTTCTGTCTCTTACATCAACAGATTTTTTTTTTTCCACTTGTCTCCAAAGAAATTTTTCCTGATCCAGGTGGCGGGGAGGGACGTGGGGGTCTGCTGTCTGGGGGGGCTCTTCCTGGAGGTTTTCTCCCAGATTTGCCCTAAACCAGGACAAAAAAGTGATTTCTTATTTGGACACTGGATGGTGTTTGGATGGATTGACCAGTTAGGTTAAAGCTGTATCAGACAGGCTGTAAGGGTTACTGAGTTTCTTAACAAGCATAGAATAATATAGTATAGGATGATATAATAAAGCAATTGATCAGCCTTCTGCAATCATGGAGTCAATGCTAATTATTACCCGGCTGGGGGCCTGCAGTGACATCCTTGGAGAGCAGAAGGCAACCAGCTGGTCCAACAGCAACACCACCTTCCTGACTGGCTTGGCCTCAGCAGGTGGGTTTGTAGTCCAGTCCTGGCCCCTCAGTTTGGGAAGGACATTGAGATGCTTGAGCATGTCCAGAGGAGGCAGCGAGGCTGGAGAGGGGCTGGGAACACAAACCCTGTGAGGAACAACTGAGGGAGCTGGAGGTGTTTAGCCTGGAGAAAAGGAAACTCAGGGGTGACCTTAATCACTCCTGAAAGGTGGCTGTGGCCAGGTGGGGTTGGTCCCTTTCTCCAGGAACTGCCAGAACCAGAGGACACAGCCTTAAGCTGTGCCAAGGGAAATTTAGGTTGGATATTAGGAAGAAGTTTTTTACAGAAAGAGTGATAAAGTTCTGGAATGGCTGCCCAGGGAGGTGGTGGAGTCACCATCCCTGGATGTGTTTAAAACAAGCCTGGAGGTGGCACTGGGTGCCAGGGTTCAGTTGAGGTGCTGGGGCTGGGTTGGACTCAATGATCTTGAAGGTTTCTTCCAGCCTGGTCATTCTGAGAATTCTGAAGGACTTTCAGAGCCAGCAGGATTCCCCTTTTTCCTCCTGGATGGTCCACTTGCTGCTGCATTGTGCTTCGAGTTCCAGCTCTAGGAATAAACATAACTAGAGACTGGGAAAAATTAATTTAATGTTCATTCACTTCACTCTGCTACATTTCTTCTCCAGATCAGCTTTCTTGGCAGGTTCTAAGGTTGGTGGTGGCTTCCTCAGGGGTGTTATTTTCAACAGGGAGCAGTTACCTTGGAAATTCCAAACATCTCAGGCTCTCATGGACATGCTGGGGCACAGGAGGCAGAGATTGAGGGCATCTGGAGGTTTGGCCTCAGGACTTCCATTAGATCTTGTCCTTGAGGCGTTGACCTTGGTGCAGAGGACATTTTTCAGCCCCTCCATCCCTTTTGGGAAGCACCATGGGGGATAAATAATGCACGGCTGGACAGGAGTCAGACCAGGTCACCCTGCAGGACCTTTAGGGATGCATTTGCCTGGGCAGCTCTGGCTGGAGCTGAGCCAAAGCCAACCAGAGGAGCCCATCCCACCCTCAGGGTGGGATTTCCCCAGGCACAGCAGACTTCGGAGCACACCCAGGGACTCTGGAGCTTGAGGTCACACCAAGGGACCTCAGTGCAAGGGGCCAAAATGAGCTAAGGTGACAAAAGTGTCTCCTTTGGGTGATGAGACTCATCTTTGGGGTCATCACTCTTTCAGCCATGTTAAGAGACTTCTCTTGTAAACACCTCAAAAAAACATTTTCTTCTCCATTCCTGGAGAAAAACCCATCTGAATATCTCATTTTGTTGTATTTTCATGTAGGGAAGGAGAAGTGTGAGAGCTGCAGACGGGCCCAGGCTGGGAGCACCAGGACTGGGTTTCTCACAGCAGGAAACAGCCCCAAACCACTCAGCTGAGCCCAGCAGGCAAAAAAACACCACTTCTTATATTTCCTTAACCCTCTTCCCTTTTGCTTTTTTTCCTTGGAAACATAAAAGAGATTCTTCAGGGCCCAGGGCAAGCCCAGAGCCCTCCATCCCTGGAGCAGTGAGAGCTCTGTCTGAAGCTGCCCCAAATGGGATTTATTTTCTAATGGAGTTCCAATTCCAGCTGTTCTCTGTGCAGGCTGAGGAGCCAGCGTGCCTCTGCATGCCTTCATCCTATTACCTGCAATCCCCATGCCTCATTTTCCAGATGGAGAAACTGAGGCACCAACTGAGCTATTTCCAGGTCAATACAGCGGTCTGGCCTCTGATGGGGCTTGTTGAGTTTTCTTGATGAGGATGTGCACTAATTTAGGAATTTAATATTCGGGTTGGATGGCAAGTGGTCCCATTCCCTCATCCCAGCTTCCTGGGAGAGCCAGCACAGGTCTCAGCATCAGCATCCCACAGGCTGCACGATCCTGGGGCTTTGGAAATTCTTTTCTGGGAGAAAACAGCTCCCTGCTGCTCACAGGATTGCTGGAAAGTCTTCATTTTCAATGCAGATAAAGAAAGGAAATAAAACCAGACATTTATGTTCTGAAAAATAGCCATGCTGACCTATCCTGCTCTGGGACAAGGGTGAGATGGAACACCTGCTTTGAAATACCTGCTTTGGAATACCTGCCCGGGAATGTCTGCCTTCGAATACCTGCTTTGGGATATCTGCATTGGAATATCTGCTTTAGGATATCTGCATTGGAATGCCTGCCCTGGAATATCTGCCTTGGAATATCTGCCTTGGGATATATGGCTTGGAACACCTGCCCTGGGATATCTGCCTTGGGATATCTGCCCTGGAATACCTGTCTTTATTTAATGGGATTGAAATGAGTCTGTTCAGATAGGGATGCACAAACATGACATGGGAATGAGGGAAAGTCTTGGATGGTTTGATTCCCTGCATTTCAGGATTTGTCAAAGGGGGAACCCAGAAAATCCCCTGTGCCACCAGGCAATGGAAAAGAGCAGGAATCCATGAAAAATCTCCAAATAAACAAGGAAAAACTTTGCCAAATCAGTGCCCAGGATAAAAAAAAATATGATAAGAAATCATTTGCTGAGTGTGGCTGTGTTACACCAGATCCCAAAGGTGGAGTTTGGTTTGAATGGTTTTCCCAGGGGCATTTGAATGGATATTTGATTCCCTTTGGAGTATAACTGGGATGGCTTCATTTCACTTATCAGGGATGCTGATGGTAAAAGGTTTTGGGATCCTGGAGCAGCTCATTCCCCTGGATTCAGCTCATCCCCAAACCACACACGTTAAAACACTACAACCCAATTTCTATTTTTGGAATGGAAGTTTTCAGAATTTATTTTGCAGGGGGTGTGAAAAAGAGGAGGAAAATAAGGAAAACAAGGGCTTGGCTCTTGAGGCTCGCTCCTGGCATTTCCAAGGAGAGGGATTTGGGATGAGGTTCTCCATCGGAAGGGCTGCACTGCCACCTCCAGGTCTGCCTGCACAGCCCCGGCTGCAGCTCCATCCCCATCCCCATCACTATGGAATTATCCAGCTGTTCTGGCTGGATTTTAATGCCGGGAAAAGCAGTCAAATATTTTTGTTGAACAGTATTTTAACAGTAGTTTAATTTAAAATCCCACTCACCTTCTTTTCCCTCTAAGGGTTTAGCACTGGGAAAATCTCCAGCCTGGGCATTTTGTTCCAGCACAGGTGTGGGTGCTTAGAGTGATGCAGGGATGCTCCATCAGGCTACTACCAGCCCTTTCTGCATCCCCCAAATCTTAGGGAAAAGCATCAATTTCTAGTAAAACTGCAAGATTTTTCTGATTTCTTTTTCCCCTTTGGAAAAAGAAAAAAGATGCATCAGTGCCTGGGACAAGCCTGGAGCCTTCCAGCCCCAGAGCAGTGAGAGGTCAACCCTGCCCAAAACAGCCCCAAATGGGATTTATCTTAGGGGAAAGCATCAATTTCTAGTAAAATTGCAAGTTTTTCTGATTTCCCCCTTTTATTTATGTTTCTGCAGGCAGAGAGTCTTAAGCATGGCTGTGTGTTCTTTCTGTGGTGCCACCATCTTCAAATCCAGGTGTCCCCCGGTATCACCTTCCCTGCTCTGCTCCAGATGGCCATGTCTGATCCAAAGGGTCTGGATGTGGCTCCAAAAAGCTCTGGATCTTCCAGGCACCGCCAGGCTGCAGCATCCCAGAATACCCATGAGATGGCACTGGAGCCGCAGCCTTGGTGCTGGGAAAAAGCCACTTTAGGGATTTGGTCCCAAAAATATCCCATGCTCCAATGTCTGACACAGGGCTGCGGTTTCTCATCTTTCTGGGAACCCAAGCGAGGTGTGGAGCAGCTCCTGAAGACAGAGGATGTTGGAAATCCCAAGAGTGAGGCGTGGGGAATGCAGCAGGTCAGAGCTGCCAGAGAGCTCTTTGGTTCATTCCTGGCCACGGAGCTGATGCAAGAACTGCCAGAAAACCCCAAACTGCCCCAAAAAGGGGCTGAGTGCACAGGGCAGGGGCTGCAGGGGCTGCTTCAGTGTGAATTAACGCCCATATTAGTGCTTCCCATCCTATTCCAGGCCTCTCTTCCCGGCAGGTGTCCAAGCATTTATTCCTGCCTGGTTCCACTCCCCAACCTCTTGCAGGGCTTTCCCTGCTGTGGACACAGCTGGCATCCCATGGATGTCCCAGAATGATGCCCAGCCCTGCTGGCACCTTGGAATCTCCTGAGATTTTTGCCTTGGTCACTGGGGCAGGAGCTGAGATGGTGCCATGATCCTACAGGTGATGGTGGGAACATCCCGTCCCACAGGGCGAATTTGGGGTTCACCTGCAATGTTCAGACCCTGCTCTGAGGCAAATCCTTGGAGAGGCTGGACCTTCTCACCAGATGTCAGGTGAGCACAAATTTTGGAGGGATGGGCAGGTCAGCACGGACACCTGGGAATTTCCCTCTATACATTCAGGACTTGCAGATTCTTGAAAATGCCCCATAACCTTCCCCAAAGTTCATTTAAGGCCCTCCTGTCCTTGCAAAGGGGCTGGGACCAAGGCCACGGAGGGGTGACATGGGTGTCCCACTGCCATGCCATGGTCCCCTTGGCTGTGCTTCATTTGTGCTTCCCACAGCATCAAATCCCAGAACTGAGTTGGAAGGGACCTCAAAGCTCTGCCCCACCCCATAACAGGGACACCCCCCACCACCCCAGGTGGCTCCAAGCCCCATCCAACCTGGCCTTGGACACTTCCCAGGATGGGGCAGCCCCACTTTCTCTGGATAACTGGTTCCAGAGCCTCCCCACCCTACATCCATGGAGTTATTTCCCTCAAAATACACCACAGGGACTTCTGGGAAAAGATTTGGCACCCTGGGGTTTTAAATGATTAAATTTTCCAAGCCCTGAGTCCCAGCCCAGCTCACATTTCCAAGGTCCATCACCTCCCCACCTCTAGTCCAAATGTTGCTGCTCGTGGATGCCGGGAATGTGGAGAGGCTTTCCCGGTGTTCAGGAGCACCTGGCACAGGATCACCATGGGGAAGCCTCCCCCAGCCCAGGGACCCCTTTGCCCTCACATCCCTGCTCTGCATTCCTGCAGGCACTCAGACACGGGAGCAGTAAGGGAATTAATGGATGTTCTCCCACCAGAACTCAACAAACAATGGGAAAGTACCAAATATTGGCACCAGAACACACACAGTGACAGCACATCCCTGGAAAACCCCAGCAGGGAATGCCCCAGTGGGAACCCCCGGCACAGACCCCACGAGGCGCTGCCCCCAGCAGCTCCAGGGGCTCCCACTCGCTGCCGTATTCCCAAGGGAAAAGGAATGGAATTCTGTCCAGGCCCCTCCTCTGGGCCCTGTCTGAATCTCAGCGCAAGGAAACTGAAATAAAGACATGAAATGCAAACAGTAGTGAGGGATTTTTTTCTTCCCCAAGTCCTCCTTTCATCCCTCTGTTTGACTCCTGGAATTTTTCCAGGCTGCCTGTTCCATCTACGACATAAATACACAGAATAAATATATTAAACAAATGAATATAATAAATACATGCAATAAATACATAATAACACACATAAAAATGCATATAATAAATATGTATAACAAATATTTATATGTATTACATGTATTGTATGTAACAGATATTACTACATAATAGTAATATAGATAATAATAACAATAATATAATAGCACATAATAATAACATAATAGCACATATAATAAATACAATACACATAATAAATACATATAATAAATATAATAAATGTATACACTAAATAAAATAATATACAATAAATGCATATAATACCTATATAATAAATACCTGTCCTACATATAAAATAAATATAACACATGCATAATATTAGATAATAAATTCATATAATGAACTATATAATAAGTACAGTACATATAATAAATATAATACATATAATAAATATATAATACAGATAGTAAATGTATGCAAAATATACATAATAATGCATGTAATAAATATATCAAGGAGATATTTGGAGCATAAATACATTAGAGTTTTCACTGTACATACACAAATGATATATTTTTTGTAAATATATGTGTTATAGACAGAAAGATGCATCCAGACTGCTCCACAAATGGAAACTCATCAAGTTCTATCTTGCAGATAATGATTTACATTTTTATTTTTCTTTATCAAGCTCCAGGAAAACAATTAAAACTTCTCCCAAATAATAATGATAAAAACAAAAAGAATCCAAACAACAAACCCTGCAAGAAATCTGAGCCCACATTTAATCTACAGTCTTCAAAAGTTTCTTGGAAAGCTTAATTAAATGGGAATTCATCTGTGCATTGGCTCTGCCTTGTAAAGCCTGATAATGCCGGAACCTTAATTAAAAAAACGAATGCAGCTTTTGGTTTTTATTCCGCCACTTCAAGGGGAAAAAGCGCCAGGCAGGGCTGTCAATAGAGCTGAGAGACGCCTCAGCCCAACATTGATTTTGTCGTGCTTAAACTCCCAGTTCCAGGGTTCATATTAGAATTATTCCCAATTTATTAATTTCGTGGCTCTAAAGGGGGAGAGGAAGCAGGGCTGGAGGAGTTTTAGTGCCTGGAAAGGTTTCATCCCAAAAGTTGAATTCCAAAGCTGTGACCCTGGGCTCATCATCTCCCCTGGTGAGGGATATTGGATCCTGCAGCTCCTGACTCCATTTGTGTTTCCCAATAACCTTCAAAACCCACTCCAGGACAGGGATGGGCCCCTTCCCCTTCAAATTGGGATTATTTTTATGGAAAATTGGAGATTAATGTTCTCCTGACAATTGGAAATGTTCTTGTTGGGTTGAGAGGGGATTTTCCCCCTCCTTCCCATCAGCAGCATTTCACAGCACTTATCCCAAATTTCATCAGAGCTGATGGAACCTGGAAACCCCTCCAGGACTTCCTGCCCTGCTCTCTCCAAACCCTCCCTTTCCCCTTTCCCAACCCATGCTGGGGACAACAACCTGCCAGGAATATGGGAATAAAAATGCACCCCAAGCTCAAGAAGGTCCTTCCAGAGCATCTCCTGGGAAAGAAGTCCTTGGGACAATGTTCTGCTGCCCAAAAGTGCCAGAAGAAGGCTGATCTTCCTCAAGATCCTACTGTGCTCCAGCCCCTGAGGAAGTTCTGGAGAGTCTTAAGTGGATTCGGTGGGTTTAGAAAACATCAAGATAACAACATCAGGGCTTTAAAGCTTCCAGGGAAGAAAAATGTTGACAGGGAGAAAATCAACCTTCTCCTGGAGATATTTTCCCATCTCAATATCCGCTGGGATGCTGCACTGCTGCATTGCTGCTGGAGATGGGTTTTTTTGGGAAAAACCTCATCCGGATGTTTTTCTTCCGCCTTTGTGCCGCATTCTGATGGGGAATATGGAAAAGTTGTGCTGACTTTTGCTGCTGGATTCGGTCTCCTTCCAGATCCAGACAGTGATATAAGGATCTCTTTAATGCTAATTAATGCGACGACACAAAGAATTAATTCCGTATTAGGCAAAGCCGTTAATTATCCCCAAATAAAACAAAGGAAAAAGGGGAATCAATGCGGGAGAAATGAAAACCGATCCTTGGCTTCCCTCCCCACATCCTTCCCAACACCCTATTCTGGAAAAAGCAGCCTCAGGAACATCTTCTGGGCAGCCCTGAGGGCTTCAGGTTTAACTTGTCAAGAGAAGGAATTTTTCCCTGCCCTTGGAGGGAGCTCCAGGTGCCTGGCCAAGGATGCGTGGCATCACATTCTTTTTATCCACAGGGAAAAGGGCAGCAGGGTTTTCCTAGGGCCATATTTCTCCTCCTGAGGAGGGGGTGGGAGTCAGGCTTGGATCAACAAACAACATTGACAACCACAACCACAAAGCCATGATGGGGAGCTCAGGGCTTGAAATTCCCATCATTGTGAGATTCCCATTGCTGTGGGATTCCCATTGCTTTGGAATTTCCATCGCTGTGAGATTCCCATTCCTTTGATATTCCCCATCACTGTGAAATTCCCTTTTCTTTGAGGTTCCCATTGCTGAGAGATTCCTATTGCTGTGAAATTCCCATTGCTGATAGATTTCCCTTTATTGTGAAATTCCCTTTTCTTTGAGGTTCCCATTCCTTTGATATTCCCATTGTAAAAAGAGCCCATCCAAGGGGGCTACAAAAGCAGAGTCTCCCTTTCCTGTGCCTCAGTTTCCCATGGCATACAGTACCATCACATTCCTGGGGTGCCTCTTTAGCTTCCCAAAATATTGATTAAAATAAGGTTAAAGGAATTGTCTGCAATGCCCCTGACAGGAGTGTGGTCCATAGGACACTGAAATTGCTTTAGAAAGAAGAAGCAATTCCTGTTTTTTAAACTCTGTTCCCCCTTTATCCTCTGTTATTGATTCAGGAATAATGAGACAGTGGAGATTTAAAGGTGGATTTTCCACTTTTTGTTGCTAAACAGAAGAGGGATAAAAGATAGCAATTTTTCCAGGTGTTTGGGACTTGGTAGAGGTGCACAACCCCATGGCTTGTCCAGCCATCTTATCCCAAAATTTGGCACAGGGTTGGGGTATCAGTTACAAAACCCTTGATGCTCCACCCAGGCCTTCTCTCCAATGGGGCATGTTACACTTGCAGCTCTCCCTCTTCATGGATTAACCTCATCTGGGCTTTTTCACCTACCTCGTGCCCAGGGGAAAGAGCAAAATGAGCACTTTCCTCCTGGAACACAGGCTTGGATGGATGGCTGTGCTCCAGAAACCTTGGAATGAC
>QUSF01000045.1:2907333-2931802 GCA_003676055.1 Chloebia gouldiae | reverse complement strand
GAGGAGAGGAGAGGAGAGGAGAGGAGAGGAGAGGAGAGGACTGCTCCTTTAAAAGTTTTAAAGTTCTTTTAAAAGTTTTCTATGCCTTCTGATGTTTACATATTTCTACTGGAGTTTCTCACACACTGTTAATGTAAATAATGATTGTTTTCCATTCTTATTTGTGGGAGGAGAGAATTGATGGACTGTTGGTTTGACCAGTGTGGTTGGAAAGGTGACAATTTTACTTTCCAATCCACTGTCACTTTTGGAATTCTATATATTGCCAAGTCAGATATAAAATTTTCTTCCTTTTGCTCTTTTGATCTTAGTGAGTGCGTGAGTTATTTCATATTGTAGTGTGACAGCAGAGTTCCTCTGCCAGCCTGGAGGGGCCTGGCACATCCCTTCTTCCTGCCTAGAGCTGCCTCCAAACACTTGAAGAGCAAAGTCCTCATAGTCACTGAGACATTCAGGCTCAAAAATAACAGCAAAAATCTCATGGTCACTGAGACATTCAGGCTCAAAAATAACAGCAAAAAAAGGGGGGCTGTGGCTCCCCCTCGGACATTTTTCTTGCTTTGCCTGATGCCAAAGGTTGGAAAAGGATGTTCTGCACCTTCAGCTGGGGTGGGTTTTAAGTAAACCCACCCCCATCAGGGTAGGTTTTAAGCAAAACTGAAATCTAACTCTACCTGGACCTACTTGGAAGGTGCAGAGCAGCTCTGGGCTCACTCTACTGCTCAAATTAGTGTCCAGAAGAAGATTTTAGGGTTTCAGGGATGGACAAGGAGAAGATGGATGTCCTTCCTGTCCCCATCCATTGCTGGGATGGTCCTGGCAGAGCAGGAGTGATCTGAGGGGTGGTGGGAGACACTCATCAGGGTGAGCTGGACTTGTTCATAACCTTCCTGCACATTTCTTCCTTTATCTGGAGAAAGTGAATACACTCATTTTATTTAATAAATAACATACATGATATACAAATAAATGTCTATATCAAATAAATATATCAATGTCTATATCAAATTTAATTTAGTTTGATTTATTTAATATTTTTTCAATTAGGCCCATGAATTGCTACTAAAAAGATATCTGAAAACATTTGATTTTCTTATTTTTTCTTGATTTTCCTAATTTGTCTTGATTTTCTCAAATCCATTTGCTGTGTTCATGGATCCCTGCCAGGATCCTAGCAGGGACAGGGAGCACCACCAGCCAAAAACAGTGAAAGCAGTGGGAATGGGCTGGTCAATGCTGTCCTTAATTATTGTAAAATGTAGGTGAACCCAGTGGAAAGAAATGATGATGTTCAACTCTAATTTAAAAGGTTGAATGATTTCTTTTTTATAACTATGCTATAATACATTCATATACTACATAAAGGAAGATACTAAAACTACAAACCTACTTTCCTAACTCCCATATCTCACTCCCAACTCGTGACCCTCTCTGAGAGCCCAGCCCCAGGTGGGTTGGATTGTCCACCAGGCTCAAACAATCCTCACCGGAATCCAACCAAGCCGTCACCCCAGGGAAACAATTCTCCACACACATTCCACATGGGGAATACAAGGAGCGGAAATAGAAATTGTTTTCTCTTTCTCTGTTCTCCTCTATGAAAAAATCCTGAGAGAGAAAGAAATGCGCTTGCCACAATAACCTCTAATCCCACCCAAAAACCAGTAAAAACAAGGATGCAACTGGCTTGTAGGAGGTCATTTCAACTCCTAAGCTTCTCGAGGCTGCTTTTCCCTCCTCTCCCCTTTTCCCAGCGTGTCTCTGCAGAGATTAGAGCCCTTCAATAATGTCCTTCCCTGTCTATTGGCTGCAGGAGCGGGATGAGCCTCACTCTCCCTTCTCCCCTTTCAATGCCATTAAGAACATCCCTTGCCAGCTTTTTTCCCACAAAAGGGGCTTTGGAAAAAACATCCCATGGCTTATTTAACTTGTTTTTGCTTCCCTTCTGTCCGTGAGAGTGGCTGGGGAATGAATTCCTGCTCTGCTTCCAGGGAGGAAAATCTGGGGGTTTGGGTGCTTTGAGCTGAGGTCGGGAGGATTTGGGGGTGGAGCAGGAGGGGGCTCTGGGATCCCAGTTTGGATAAGCAGCTTTGGGGAGTCTTGGAGCAGGGAAAATGAAACAGGCCCAAGCTCCTGAGCTCAGAATTAGAGAGGGGATAGCAAGGGATAGAGGCAAGGGGGAATAATGCTCCTAATTCTGGCTAGGTGGGGATAAGGGTATTAAAAACACTCCTTTTGTTCAAAATATGCAGTGCAATTATGAATAATCCATAAGCAAGGAGCTGGGCAGGACAAGCATCCCCCTCTTGTCCTTACAGCTCTTCAACCATCTCTAAAACCAAACCAAACCTGAAAGGGTTAAAGAGCACCATTGCCAAATTGGCATTAAATTGTGCTAATGTGGGCTAAGTGACTGCTCAGGGGAGCAGAGAGGAGAAAAATGATGTGCCATGTATTTCTAAATAATAAAGGGTTATTTATTAATAATCTGGAATGGAACAAAGAGTCTATGAAGCTCAATTAATTGTTACTTGTAAAGTGCTCCAGAGATTGCTGGATAAAAGCTGCTGCAGAAGTGAAAAGTGTGGCAAGGGAAACCCCTGGCACCACATCCCAGGGACCTGGCGGGATGTGCTGCCAGCCCAGGGGATGGAGGGTTTGGATGCAGGACTGGAATTGTTTCTTCCCTGTAAGGAAGAAAGGTTTTTCTGGAGTATAGCAATGGGTTTGGGTTTTTTTGGTAAGTTTATGTGATTTTTTTTAAGGGTTGTTGGAGCTTCAGGTGTTAGAGCTCTAGGAGATTTGTGTTGTAGTTTCTTCTTAATCAGTTAAAAAGTGGGGTAAGTTCATTATTGGTAATTCTCAAAATAGGTTTGACTTAATTAACTTCTCTGAGAAGCTGCTGTAGATCTTGTAAGGTGCTGACACTGGTCTGGAGCTGAATTTTCTGTGGTGTAATTGTAATTTGGTCATCCTCTACCTCAGACCATCACGTGCATGGGGACAGGGAAGGTGTGTCACCCATCCCTCGGGAAGGGCTGTGGTGGGGAGGGACGAGCCCTGTGGCACGGGAATGTTGTGGGATCCAGCTCCTGACCCTGCTGGGAGCAGGCAGCTGGATGAGGGCTGGGTTCATGCTTCAGCCCTGGAGCTTGGATGAAATTGAAACCACTACTAGAATTAATCCTTTTTTTAGAGAAATGAGACAAAATTGGAAAATGAGCAGTTCCCAGCCTCCTGCTCCCCCTTTTCTGCTCCTAAAAAGAAGAGGAAAAAGAGAAAACCTTCTTGAATATTCAAAGCCAGCAGAGGGAAAGGAACAAACAATTCCCACCTTTTTCTCCCAACAGCACATTCAGCCCTGTTCTCTGTCTGGAGAAGATTTCTGGGGAAAACCATCTCTGACAGCCCAACAATACTGCCCTGCTCCAATTAGTTCCCTCTTAAGGTTCTAATTTTATTTCTACACAGAAGAAAACTCAACTCCAGACAATTAGCAAAACATTAAATCCATTTCATCCAGCCCTGAGTGAGTTCATCTCATGAAGCAGCCCTCACAAAGACCCTCATGGATGAGACTGAGCTGACCTTCACCTCCCATGGGAGCTTGTGGGGTCCTTCACCACGCACCAACATCTTCTGGATGGAGAGGGGCTGCCAAGGGACACCCCATCTCCTGTGCTTCTAACCCCTACCACTGCAGCTTGCAGCCAGCTTTGAAAACCCACCTTGAGTTTTATTTAAGCCTGTGCACTTTAAGCCTGGCCTGGTTTTTGGCTGGGACACAGTTCATTAGCCTCTGCCTGAAAATTTGTGGGAAAACTGAGTGAGTTAAAAACTCTGGAATTATCCCAAAGTGACCCTGTGGATCATCCCTAGGCTGCAGGGGTGAGGGGGGAGGAAGGAGAAATGAGGTGACCCAGCAGTTTAGGGGCTGAATGTAGTTTCTGTCCCAAACAGGTACATCCCTGAGCTGTCCATTCCTTCCCCAGAAAATTCCTGAAGATTCCACCCTCTGGCTCTGCACTGATTCTCCATCTTCCCTGTGCTCTACAGGACCCTTACTTTGCACCTTCTTATTTCTGTTTTTATTAAAACTTTAAAGCATTACCTATTTCCCTCTCTCCAGCAGCCTCCTCTGGGAATATCCTCTGGAGAAATGAACAGAGCCATTGTTGGATGGAGCACAAACAACAATTGTTGTCTGTGTTATGACTTTGATATTATCCAGAGCTTAACGGGGAAGGCTTGGTGGAGCTGGGAGGAGGAGAAAGGTCTCTGCTCCCTGAAAGAAGTTTTGATTTATGCCAGGGAAGCTTTCTCCAAGCTCCAAGGAGCAGGAGAGAGGTGATGCTCTGAAACTTTTCAAAACTCCATGTCCTTTGCCTACAGAAGCTCCCAGTTCATAATCATTGACCAAAACCTTGGGGTTTTACACCAAAAAACCTGCACTGGAAGCTGCATCAGGCAATGAAGGGTTGGTTGGCCATCACATCTCTGATTTCTTCTACTTTTGTGCTTTTGCTCTTTTCTGAAGAAGAAGCTGTGGATGAGATCTGTCTTCTCCCTAACCTTGATTTTGGAAGGAAAATAAATCTGGTCTTTACAGTAATCAGAGTTTGAAAAGCAGGAAAATCTGTGGAAGTTAATGAAGGCCTCGCAATTAGCTGCTGGCAGAAATCCCATTACTGCATGGGGACGGTGATAAATGATACCAAAAAGTGTTGAAGCGAGGAAAACAAACACAGTGACCCCCCTCCCCACATTCCTGGGAGAAAAGCCCAATTTGGCAGCAGCATCACGTTTCCATCTCCTACCATTCCCGTTATCCCATATTCAAACAAAAAAGCAACTGTTAGAAAAGAGGGGTTTGCAAGTGACTTAATGCCAGCATCCATTTGAATGTGAAACATCCAGGTTGGAATTTGTCTGTTGTTTAGACTCCTGGATTTTCTCCATGTTTCCCCATTTCCCCCGTGCTCATCAATGGCTCTGTGACTTCTCCTTCAAGCCTGAACCGTTCTGGAGTACTGAGAAACATCCTGGTCTTTGGCTCCTTTGGTCTTTTTTCCAATTTTAAATGCTTTTTAAAGCGCCACTGTGTTCTTTTGGAGTCAGATTAACCACGCAATAAATTTGCATAATGTGGATCCATAATGTTTAATCAAAGCCTCTCTGGAAAGCTGTTATTGTCCAGGAGCTCCCATAAATCCTCACGATCACCTCCATGTTAAAGACTAAAGCTGCCCGGGGTATATTGGGCACTAATCACTTGCCACATTGAGTTGAAAGGAAATTATCCTTTTCCTTTCCCTTTCCATTCCGTGTGGAAACCTAAACCTCTTCAAGCCCCACGTGAGGCATTTTTAGTTCTGGATGGGAGCAGGTCACCCCCAGCTTTCTAAACCTTTGTAGGGGTGTCAGGATTAAGTTTGGACTGCCCCAAATTTCTTCTCCGGCATCCCAAGGTTGGGTTATTCATCCCCATCAGGATGAGCAAGCAGAGGAGGAGCATTCCAGCATGCCAGGAAGAGATGGAGAGCCATGTGTCAAAATCGTTTGCACTTGGAAAATTATAAGACTCAATTAAGTCTTGAGTTTCTCTTTTATTCAAGCTTTTAATTTCCTTTAGTCGAGTCAGGCAATAAGGCATGATGGGGAGGCTGGAGAGTCAGGGTGAGCCTGGAGAGCTGACCCAAATCCTTCCCAAAGGGATGTGGCCAGGAAAATCCCTCCCTGGGGCTGCAAGACTGGGGAAATACAGGGATTCCCTTTCAGGGAAATACAGGGATGAATAGAGGGGGGAACTGCCCCACTGATTCCATCTGTGTGGTGTCCTTGTCCTGACCGTCCTGATGGTCATGGAAGATCTTTCCCAACTGGAATTCCACTGTCACCACTGTTTATCTGCAAGGGCTGTTATCAGCCATTGAGGTCCACCATCTCCACACTGGGGTCTCCCTGGAGATCCCATGGTGAACGTCCTCAAGCTGGAATAAAATCCACAGCATCCCCTGGCTACCACCATGGTGGGGAAGGACTCCAAGGGACAGAGAGAAAAGCAGATTCCATTGGGAAATTGCCTTTGGATGCCTCCAAGAGTGGAATGGGTGTAAAATGGAGAGGAAAGGCACAGGTGGTTCTGGAGCAGAAGAGTTTTCCTGCCTTTCAAAGGTTTGAAATAAGAAGAGCTCAAGAAAACCCAACCCATGGGGTTTCCTAAATCCTGTAGGATACACAGTGATGGGATGAGATGAGCTGGTCCGTGTGAGCGCATTCACCATTCCAGGAGGGGTACAAAAAATGGCAACTTCCAGGAGGTGACATCTCCAAGCCTCTTAGGGGCCTAATTCTCTAACAACATTAATTCAACATAAAGCCTTCATGAATAGGGATCGGGCTAATGCTGGGTTTGGATGTTAGGCAGCTTAGTCTTGCCCATCTTCATTTAACTGAGTGCCTGGTTCTGAAAGGCAGCACATTTCCACCTTATTTCAGGAATTTCCATGGAAAAAAAACCCTCTCTTAGATATTTCTCCCCTCTTGCTGCTGAGTTAGTGTCCGTCCTAGACCAGCCTAAATTTTTATTTTATTTGGCTTTAGGCTCAAGCCCAGATTGATCATTCAATAAAATGTGGACAAGAAAATATTCCTTGTTGCCCCCAGCTGTAATCCAAGAAGGATTTGAGCTGGAAGAGCAGTAGACCAACAGCAAATTCAGGGGGTTTGGGGTTGCTGCTGCTCCAGAGATCAAGTACAGAGATCAAATAAAACCATGACTTGGCAAAACCAGCTCTCTGACCCTTTATCTGAGGGGATGGGTATTCTCCTGTCCTTCTCCTCTGGTGCCAACAAGGCTTGGACAAAACCCTGGGGCACATGAACATCTTTCTATATCAGGAGTTCGTCAGGCATCAGGATCCTTCTGAGACAGTCCCAGACCTGAGTGACCAGCCCTACTCCCCACAGGAGCACACTTCCATTCCCCATTCCAGCAAGCAGCCAGATGGATCCCTCTGCTTGGGAACCCCCTCAGAACCATCTCAGCTGAAGAGTCACCACCAGGCACAGAAGGGTCAAAAGACCTCAAAAATGGAGCTTAACAACAAGCCTCATCTAAGAGTGTTGTCCCACATTATCCCTTCAGTATTTAGGTTGATTTTGAAAACAATTCTATTGTTTTAAACCTGGGAGAGAAAAGAAAGGAATGAAAAGTACCTGCCCTACATTGGAGCCACCTTTCCTGCCTCACCCCAATCCAAAGGTTTTGTTTTCTGTGTTCTCTTCTCTTTCCTTCACTTTTCAATTATTTGAATTCCCTTTGGACCTGTGGGGTCACAATCCCTGCCTTTGGAAACCACAAGTGCAATGCTCAGGGATGTTCACACTTCTTTTCTCTTCCTTATCAAGGGTTTGCCACCTCCCAGCCCAGGTGGGGAGTAATTCCAGCTGACCTGAGGTCCAGATCAACACCCATCAACTGCAAGATGCTGCTCGTCCCACCTGGGGTATCCTTAGAGGTGCTTTTCCCCACCAAAGGAAAGAGTTGCCACTCCTCATCTTTGATTTTCTCCCTTTTTCCTCAAAATTGGGGTAATACTGAAAATTGGCTTTTTTTCTCCTGAAATAAGCTTTGAGATGTTCTCCTTAAGCATAGAATTCCAGAAGGATATAAAATCCCAGAAGGGTTTGAGTTGGAAGGGACCTTAAAGCCCATCCCATTCCACCCTTGCCATGGACAGGGACACCTCCCACTGTCCCAGGCTGCTCCAAGCCCTGTTCAGCCTGGCCTTGGACACTGCCAGGGATTCAGGGGCAGCCACAGCTGCTCTGGGCACCTGTGCCAGGGCCTGCCCACCCTCACAGGGAACAATTCCCAATTCCTAATATCCCATCCAGCCCTGCCCTCAGGCAGTGGGAGCCATTCCCTGTGTCCTGTCCCTCCATCCTTGTCCCCAGTCCCTCTCCAGCTCTCCTGGAGCCCCTTCAGGCCCTGGCAGGGTCTCTGAGCTCTCCCTGGAGCCTTCTCCTCTCCAGGGGAGCACCCCCAGCTCTCCCAGCCTGGCTCAATAGGATAATTTCTACCCCAGAGTCAACCCAACCTCCTGGTCCCTGCATGAATGCCGGGATGGACCAACCCCTTGGATCAGATTCCGGTGCCACTGATGCCGTGGACAGCAGCTGGAGGCATTTCAAGGTTGCCTCAATGTAAGCAGGAGCATATTTTAGCACAGAGTTTCCAAGAGACCTCAGATGCTGCCTTAATTACAGAAGCAGGGAAATAATTCCGAGTCAGGAGGCAGGAGCAGGAGAAGATGAACAAGCAGTGATAAGGCTCTACCTCAAACACAGATAACTGCAAAGATTATCCAGGCAGCCCAGCTGGGTCTCAGCGCTGAAGTCAAATAGATGGCTTAATGCTGGCCCCGAACTGAAAAAATGGCATTTAAGGATTTAAATCTTGAAAGACCTCATTTCCCAGCCGGCCTCTAATGGAATTCCTGTTAGTTTGGGGAGCGGATCCTGCCCACAGCTCAGTGCATCCATCACCAGGGCATTAATGCAGAGCTCTGTAATGCATCCAGAGCCTTTGGATAATGGGCCTGCAATGGAATAATCAGCAGTGGGGCCAATTTCTTTCTATAAACAGAAGCTTTTTAGAAGATGGAAAGCAAAGGTCTTCCCTGCCACCCTGTGGACCTTCAGGGCTTTTCATCTTGTCCCTCTCCTGCCAGGATTGCTGCCCCACATCCCGTGTCCATCTCTCTGGAAGGCACTGTGTTTCCTTTTCTCTGAAACATCATTTTTGGATAGTTTTTGGTGATTTTTCTCCTTAAGTCTTGGGATGTGTCTTCCCTCTTCCCACGTGGTATTCCAGGTCAGAGTCAGGAGGGTTTGGGGCACCAGGGAACCCCTGCAAAACTTAATATTGTTAAAGAAAAATGCCTTTTCTTTCCAGACTGCCTTTAAAAACTAAGAGCTCCTGGAAGCCTGATTTGCAAACCCATCCAAAATTCACCATCTGACCATCCACAGTGCCTCTGGCCTCCGTCTGATTAGGAGGCAATGATTCAATTTAATAATATCTAATTCCTAGTGCAATATCAATGAGGGAACCTGCCAGTCAGCAGAGCAATTCCGGGCGTGTTCCGCGCTCGCAGCGGGAGCAGCCCTGCTTCCCGGCCGTGGAATCAGTCGGTGCTGACGGCATCGGCTCTGACACCGTGTGAGAGCAGAGCCCTCGGCCAGGGCTGGGGAGGCTCAGCTGGGAACACCCAGAAGGTTTCTGGGGTGTAATTTAGGGATATTTAAGCAAATTAGCTCCAAAATGCCCTGACCTGAGGGTGAATCTCAACCTGTGCTCCTCAGCTGCTGCTAAAATGGGCAGATTTACTAAATCCAGCCCCTTTCCAACAAAGATCTGGGTTCCTGTCCTGCATTTTCCTTGATCCTCCTCGGCATCTCCCTCTAAACCTGAGCCAGGGAGCTTGACTAAGGTCAGGGAAGAGGATTTGGGGCATATTTTTGGGAGGCACCACCTTTCTCTTATCGACATTTCTCTTATTCCTCATTACTTTCAACAAGAGAGGAATGGAGCTCCATGAGCTTGAACTTTGTAAGGTTTCCTCCACACCTTATCCAGCATCCCAGGAGATTTAAAGGATTTAAAAGTACCTGAGTTATGAAAGATGAATGGACTTGGATAAAGAGACCCTCTTCATCTCAAGCAGAAGAAATCCAATATTCCCAGAGGCAAAAGGCTTGCTGAGTTTGATGGATCTAGTTGGATCTGGTGGAGCAAATCCCAGGAGCCTAAAGGTTTAAATGCCTTACAAGTTTAAATATTAAAAAGCACAGATTTATTACACAGAGTGACCTTTAAAACTTGTCTCATTAAACTACATCTCCTGGCCCTTCTGGGCCTCGGTGCCTGCGAAGACAAGGCTGGGAAGTTCAAAGCAATGAGCAAAAATGGTTAAAAATGTCACCACTTTATGGACTATTCTGTAAAACTTAACTTGAAAAGGGAAAAATAAATCCCCAGAGTGTCTCAATATCCCCATGGGCTTCTCCACTGCCTGGAATATTTTCTGTCTCTGTTACTGTTTTTTCTTTGTGGAATACCCACAATAAAACCATGTAAAAACCAGGGACAATTTTATACTGCCCTCATTCCTGGAGAATCCCACCCTGGGGATATTTTGGGGCGTGGAGCATCCCTCCAACGCCAGTCTAAATCTCAGGCTGCCATTGTGTCCGTCAGAAAAAAAGCCTAAACGCATTAAAATGCTTAAATTGCTTCTCTCTGACTGTGGAGAGGAGCATGGACACGACGGAGGCCGGATCCCTCTCCGGGCGCTCTGTGTGCATCCCTAACAGGAAGCGAAGGGCTCCATCCAATTAGGGACATGCCGGGAGAGGGGATGGAATCAGCCACACGGAGGGATAGGATCGCTCCTGCCCCTTCCCATCTCTCCCTCCCCAAATCCAGCTGAATTATGCATGCTGTCTGCTCGGATTAGCCCGACATCCCGGACCCTCCGCCAGGAGATGCGCGGCAGGAGAGTGGCCGAGTGATGCAGGATGGCAGGAATGAGCCGCGGGAGAATCCCCGGGACACCAAAACCTTCCCAAGGGTTTTTTTTAGGAGGAGTTTCACGGCACATTTCGCTTCCCCTGCTGACCTCCCAAACTTCTCCACTTGGCAAAAGGCTTTCGGAATGCAGAGGGTTTATCCAAGATCCCAACCCGAGGGTGTTCCACACACATCAGGGAGGCTCAGGCAATCCAACGGCCAGAATGGGCTGCTCCAACTTATTTCAAATTCTTTTCCTGCTTTTGTGTGGGATATTTTCTCTAAGACCAAGGTCTCTGTCCTGACACAGGGCAGGAACCCACATTTGCACTGGGGTTATGCCAAGCCCAGGGCAAGTGTGGGTTTGTGGACTCAAGCCCTCAAAAAGAAGAAATTTTCTTCTTTAAGAGGAGTTTGACACAAATTTGCAGTGATGAAGCCATTTGGGCCCTTTACGAGTGAAAAATCACTTCCAATGTCTCCTTCTGCTCTGATAACATTAAAAAAAGAGAGGGAATTTTATCACCCTTCAGATATTCCATTAAGTGCGGGACTGAGTTATGCCATTTGATATTAACACACATTTTTAACGCCTAGTGTCATGTAAGTGCCTGTTTCTAAATTGGAGCTTTTTGGAGTTTCACAAAGCTCCAATTTCCGTTTCTCACCCTGATTTGGAGCAAAAGCACAGATTTGAGAGGTTGGAATTTCAGACACTCTTGTTTACAGCTGATTTTAAGGAATAGTTTGCAATGCAGATGGAGCAGGCGTTGGGAGGGGGAGGATGTTTACTTGCTCTTCTCCTCAGGCCCAGGTAAGTCTGTCACTCTCACTAATGAATCTACAATTAAAAAAAGAGTTTACACCAAATTTGCCGAGTGCATCTTCATTTTTATTTCCTCACCTGCACCCAAAAAAAAATAATAATCAGGAGCATAATAAAATAATGTGATAGCTTCCTCCAATGCAATTTGCTGCTCTTCCCTGGAAAATCAATCTAATTATAGAGCCAGGATTAAATGAATGTCACAATCACTGCTGAGGCACCTGAGACTCGATAATTTTGAGCACGGGAGGATCATTTTTGCAGCAGGAAAGGGACCGGTCCCAACCTGCTTTTATGACTTGTAATTTGTGCTCCTGAAGTCCTGGAAAATGGGATTTAAGCCCTGACTGAGGGGATTGTATCCAGAGCACATCAAGAGGAATTTGCATTGGGAATTTTGAGTAAAAACCTGATGGTTTGGAAGTTTTGGTCCTTTTCATGGCTGGGCTTGCAACTGAAAAGTAGAATTTGATGAGTCCATAAAATCATGGAATGTCCTGAGCAGGAAGAACCCACCAGGAGCATCCAGCCCAACTCCTGGACACTCCAACAATCCCACCCTGTGCCTGAGAGTGGAGTCCAAAGGCTCCTGGAGCTCTGGCAACCTCAGAGCCGTGCCCATTCCCTGGAGAGCCTGGGCAGTGCCTGGGGAATAAACCTTTCCGTGAAATCTACCTAAACCTCCCCAGCACATCTCCAGCTGTTCCTTCAGGTCAAACGTCCTCAAGTTTGGAGGAAAAGATGGAGAAGGGGGTAAAACCCAAGCCCAAACCCCCAGCCAAGGAGACTAAAGTTGTCAAATTATTAATGAAAGGAAATCTCGTTCCCCAAACCCTATTTATCCAAAGAGCCACAGAATTCTCTTTGGCATCACTCCAGGTGGCTCCATGGGTGATCAAGTATTGGAAAACCTCCATGAGGATCCCACCACTTAAAAACCTGGTACTCCAAATGACTTCCATTAACACCACGGATCGTAGGGACAGCGATATTCCATTTCCCCAGGCCCATGGCATCCCTATTCATCAGAGCTGACACCAGCCCTGGGATGTTCCCGGAAAAGTGGTGCCCACGGGGATGCTTGGCAGGTACCAGTGACAAACTCCAGGTGATTCCCAGCCCTGGAGGAACGACACAAACAGCTCCATGCCCACCTTTCCCTGACCCTGGGTTTTCCTGAGGACATGGGAGGGGAAGTTATGATATTTTTCTCCCCTGGAATCTGTCTGTAGGAGTTTTCAGGGTGTTATTACTGCAAAGGGAGGTTTGTTTGCAGGACAGGGGCGAGACAGAGGACAGGATAAGGTGGGTAGGGGGATGTAACCAGGTATGGGGGGTAAAAAAGCCATAAATCTTCTTCCAGCCCAACACTGACATTTTTAGGCACAGAGAGAATTTCAACTTCAGGATGTTGTTGGAGAGTGGAGGGAGCAGATGGGATTGATGCAGCTGTCGCCAAAAATCATCACCAGACCCCAAAATCATCACCTGACCCCAAAATCTGAATTATCCTCAAGGTTTCTCTTGTCTTGGGATCTTGTGGTGTCACATTATAGGTGAGTGTGGATTCTCCAGTGTCTGATAAAGGTTGAGTTTGTTAAAATTAGATTATATCATATTTTTCCCTGAAATAAGTAGGACCTTTTGGCCAAAACTGGAGAAAAGTGTGTTCAGCAGTGAGGCTGCACAAAAAAAATCTCTGGAAATGTGTTTTTTCAGGAAACACCCACCCTCCACGCATCAGCAGTTGCTGAAAACCTCTGGCTTTCACTGAAACAGAAGCAGGTGTTTTGCTCAAATTGGAATTCTTTCATATTTCCTTGGGGTCAGGGACCTGGATTCGGGGGGGGGGGGGGGGGGGGGCTAAAGGGACATGTGCAACCTGGTGCTGGTTTTTGGGAGGGATTCATTCCACCGCCTACACTGAATATTTCACCAGGTTTCTCCAGAGGGAGCAGAGAGAGCCTCCAGACACCTGTAGGAATTGTTCGAGGTCTCAGCCAGCTCACTGCTGAGCTAGGGAGACAAGAGCAGCCTGGCTGAATGCCACACCAGCATTCTGGGCTGGAGTTTTTGAGATTTTCTCACTCCACACTGATTTGTCAAATCCTTTTTAAAGCCATTTAACCTTTGTGGGGACATTTCCTGCAGAACATTTCACTCTGCTGCAAGCACAGCCTGTGGGGTTTAAACTCTTAAATTAATTCAGCTCCTTTTTGTGGCCCTGTTTGTGGGAAGGGCTGCCCAGCCTGAATTTTATCTGAGCTCCCTCTCAGACTTTACCAAGCAATGAATTGCAGCAGCACGAAGAGAGAAGAGGGAAGTTAATCGGGCAGCAAGGACACAAGGCCCTGTTCTGAGGAAAACCTTGACACCTGAAACGGGTGATTTATGACCCCTCCAAAACTCTCCCTGCGTGTAATAAACCCCACATGGCCCCAGCTTGGACTGATTTGTATTTCAGCCACTTGAACAATGTAGAGCATCCAATTCCCTGGGTAGGAATTGCAGGAGCTGCTCCTTCAAGTTTCCCCCTTTTCTAGGTAAAGGTAGGTCAGCCAGGACTTGTTTTTCTGAGTTGCTCCTAAAATTTGGTTTGTGGAGGTTGTGTACCAAGAGCTGCAGCCTAAATTTTATCCATTCCCCTTAGAGCACCTCACACCCAACTGCTGGGGGGTTCCTGGGGGCTGACAAAATGTTCCAGTCCTGCTGGAGACATCCCACAGGTTAAAAAGGTCAGGAATCAGGCAAAAAACCTGCCTGGATCTTCTGAATCCACCTCTCTTCCCTTCTGTACCCATCTTCTCTCCCACTCCATGTTCGTGGCCATGTCTGGGCAGGGGTGATGATTTTCCCCCTTTTTGTCCCCACACCAGCGTGTGATGGATTCCCTGCTTTCCATCTGTAGCTATGGAAACCATTGATTGCTGCTAATGAAGCCTCCCCACCCTGCCAGATTGGTTTGCTCCCCGTTGGATGCCCGGGGACATTTTCCAGCAGGATCCCCCCGGGGTTTGCACTGGGGGCTCCTGTGCAGGCTCAGCCCCTCTGGTCCATGCACATCCCCCAGCTCTGGATGCCCAGGGCTCTCCAGCATCTTTGCAGGTCCCAAGGTGTTTGCTGAGATGATGGACATCAGGATGATTTCTACCAAACTCTTCCAGCTTTTGGCAGCAAGTTGCTTCCTGCAAGGATTGGGGCAAATCCTGCCTGGTCTGGAGACTCTCCCAACCTGAAAAATTGATGGACCTCAACAAATACCCACTCAGGGACCAATTAACCCCAGGAAAAGCCCGCTCTGCTTGGGTAGGAATTCTGGGCATGGATTCTGGGCACCTCCATCTCAGCTCCCTCAGGATATTTCCACCTCTGTGGTTTTCTACAAAAGCTCCTTTCAAGCCTCAGCTCCCACCTCCCTTCTCTCCCCAGCCTTGCCTCCACCAGCCACTCCAATCTGCAGCTGCTCACTGGATTTTTAATGATTCTTCTTTATATTTAAAGTGATTTTGAAAAAAAAATAAAAAAATAAAAAAAAAGAAGAAGCAAAAATTTTATGTCAATTTACGCAGCTTTGTAATTAGAGCCAGTGATTAGAAAATCTTTTGCTTCGTGATGGAGTTTTCCTTTAAAAAGAAAAAAAAGGAAAAAAAAACCAAAAAGGGAATAGAAAAAGGCCGCCAAAAGAGCTCAAAGACTGGAATTAACCAGATTATATCTCATTACTTCCAAATGGAAAGGAAAGTTACAGCCTATTAGAGCAGTTGCATCTGCAGCTGGGCAGGAAGGGAAGCAAATTCCCTCCATGGAACCAGGCTCGGGCATGGCACTGCCTTGTAATTGGCTTTGGGGGCTGATATTTTTCCAGATTTTCCACTCTTGGAAGGGAATCAGTGACTTTTTATCCATTTATCTCTTTTATTCTCCTGGGGAAAGGCCACCCTGGTTCCAGCCCCTCTAAAGGCCACAGCTAATTAAACAGCACATCCTCAGCCTGAGCATCTCCCCTCCCCAGCATCATTCCTGGGTGCTGTTCCTGCATCCTCAGGAGGAAAATTAAGGATTTGGGCATCTAAAAAGGAGGGGTTTAACTGCCCTAAGGTGTGTTTTGTACCAGAGGGATTCAGGTAATGGGGCTCCTGTGCACCTCTGTGGATCCAGGGCTGGATCCTGCCCTCGCTGCCATCCCTCTCATGCCACCAGGAGTCCATCCCGACCTTGCCAGCAGCTCATCCCAATGCCAGGGGAGGGCTCCAGCATTTATTTTTTCCTGGGAGAAGTTGTGAACAACAAAATGGTTTCATCAAAACAGGGAGGGTTTTGTTCCCCCCTCTGATGCTGCTCGAGCAGCACTTCAGCACCCATAGGATTTGGGAGCTTTCATTTCCCAACTGCATCTCAGGGAATGCTTCTCATTACATGGAAAGGCTCCCGGGAGATTTATCCTGATAGAAGAGGTTTTAGTTGAGGGAAGGAGCAGCAGAGCTCCTTGGAGGGGGATGTGCAGCAGAGACCCAACACAGTCATTACACGTTGGGGAGGTTGGATGGGGCCTGGAACAACCTGGCATAGGAAAGGTTCCCTATCCAGGCCCCTGCTGGTGGAAAGGGATGAGATTTAAGGTCTCTTCCAATCCAAACTAATTTGGGGTTCTATGGACTCAGATTGTGGCATTCCAGCTGTGAAATCACACACAAGACTGTGCCAGGACTTCCTTATCTCTGGGTTTTGGGGAGTTTTCAGCAGGAAATTTCCTTCTGGGGTGAAACCTGAGCTTTTCTATTTGCTTTTATCCCAAAAGCATCAGTGGAGAGCTGGGCCAGCACATGTGGAGGTCTCCTCCCCAAACCAAGGCTTGGTACCTCAGCATCCTCTGCAGTCCTTGGAGGGAGGAGGGTGCTGAACTCTTGGAATGATGCACAGCTCCCACCCTGCTCTGACCTTGCTGGAGCAATTCAGAGCTGGAAACAAATCCAGGCAGACAGGGAAACTCATTTAATTGGAGCTCAGTGTCTTTATTGGCACTGTCTTCTCCTTTTTTCTCCTCCTAAGGAATTCTTTCATTAGCAAACAACAAAAATTATTTGGGTGCCTGACATCTCCTGAGTGGTGCTGGATTTGCAGCCAGCATTAGCAGGGAGGTTTATCCCAGCCCTTAATAGGCTGCAAGAGGGATGGATGCATTTTGCCTAAACCAGGGGAGCTGATTGGGACCTAAAAATCTGATTCATCTTCAGAGCAGACACCCATCAGGGCCTGGGAGAGAGGAGTTCCAGCCAAGGTCGTGCCAGTGAGTTGTGCAGGAGAGCTGCAGGCTGAGAAACCAGGGAGAAAACAGCTTGGGATGCACAGGGAGGCTTGGAGCTGGAGAGCTGGGCTTGGAGGGGATTTCTGCTCCTCCTTGTGGGAGATCTCCTGTTAGAGTGCTCCAGGTCAGTCCACGACTCTGTTACAACCAGTTCAGCTCTTTTTAGTGCTGGGTGGGAGAGGCTGGAAGCCTGGAATGGTGTTTGGGAAGTGAAGGAGTTACTTGGGAGCACTGGAATAAGAGGAGATGCAAAAGCTCTGCTTTTAGAAGTGTGACAGATGGGAGAGGAAATGGAGCTGCTGAGGAGCTCAATGGGTCATGGCAGAAGGGCTTTTCCATGGTTTTTAGTGTCATAGGGGATCCATGGAGCCTTCTATCCCCTCTTGGGATAACTCAGCCCGCTGAACTCCACTGAAGTCAGGGGAAAGCTTTGGCTGCTTCCAGAGCTCTGCCATAAAGGGAGAAAAGAGCCCCAGTCAGGATTCAAAGGTCCTAAACCCCAGCCCTGAATTTGCCATCAAATTCTCTGCTTCCCTGGGGATGTTGGAATGAAAGGAAAAGGAAAACCCTCTGTCCAGAGCCCAGAGCAAAACCATCCTCCACCCCAGGCACGCCAAGCCCATCCCACCATCCCCAATCCTGCTCTCCAAAGGAAAATTTGCCAGCTCAGGCATGAGCTGTCACCTTGACAGCCTCCCGTGGTTCCTGCTGCCTCATGATTGAAGTTCCCATTAACTTACACATCCATTTTATTTTATTTTCCAGGTTTTCTTTCCCAGTTTTTTGCTTGAAGCTTTGCTCTCCTTAATTTGATGATTTTTTTTCCTTAAGCTCTGTCACCACTTCTCTGGTCTCAAAGTAGTTGATCAGTTCTGGGGAATTGCTGAAGCCCCTCTGCTCTCAGCCAGGCTAAAATGGGATGCCCTAAATAATTCACGCCACTCTTTGTTTTCTGGGAATTCACTCCAATAACTGCCCCTGGTGTGCATTTCCTCATGGCTGGTGGTCAGCTCTGGAGAAGATTCAATGCACAGAGGTCTGTCTCTATGTTCTCTTACCTGGAAGAGTTGTCTAGGAACAACAGCAATAAAAAAAAATGGAAGAAAATGAAACCCTTTTCCTGCCTATTAAGGATATTTTTTGATCAAGCTCTTGGTTTTTCCCAAATGGGGACAAGTGGCCTTCAATCTTTGCCTACTTGTTTTTCTGTGCTTGTTTTCCCTTTGATTTCGTGCTGAGGTCACTGCACCCTGCACGGGACTCTGCTCATCACACTGTGGTGGGAATATTGGTCTGGAATTGCAATGGCCAGAGACAATGGTTAAAGAGTGGAAAAAAACTTGGAAAAAACTGAATTGGGCTTGCTGCTGGATCCTGGATGGGAAAATCATGGCTGTAAGTCCAATAGATCCCATGATGCAGATCCCTCAAAGCATGAAGAAACTTCAAATTTGGAAAGGGGAGCAAATCCATCCTGTTTTCACATAGGAAAAGATGGAATCAGTCAATTGACAAGTTCTGATTTGTTTTTCACAATAACTTTGAAATCTTTGCAGACCTTGAGGCAGGCATTATTTCCTGTATAGCCCTGGAGTAGCTCATTTTCCACAAACCCCTGGAAGTCTGTCCCAGAGATAATAAAATGTCCTCAGTTACCTGGGTTTCCATTTTAGTTCGCTCTGGAAGAGCACTGAAGCTTCCTCCTGCTCGTGCAGCAGATAATGGACATGAGAGCTCTAAGTGGGGACAAAATAATGCCCAGATCATGGAACCATTGTCAGATCCTTCCTCTGGGAGTGTAAACCAAGGATTTCCTGGAGTTCTGGTTTCCCCCACACACAGGATTTTCCAGACTGGCTTTGGATCAAGCAGAGAGGGTGGATGGGAAGGAAGAAAAGCAGTTAATGGGAATAGATAAAGCCAAATAATTTTGGAGAAATTGGGAGGTGGAGGCAGCCACTGGCAGGTCTGGGCTCTCCTCTGCCTGTGGAACCTTTCTGAGGAGACAGAACTGATTTTTTTTTTTGGTTGAAAACCAGGAATTAACCATTTTTGGAGGTCTAATTCATTTATCCATGTGCTAAGAGCAAAATTCAACACCCCCACTGGGCTCCATCATCCAGCCCAATCTACTCAACCACAACCACTCCAGGTTTTCTCCCTCCCAAAAAATCCCTCAGTATGTTAGCAAGGATCCAAACCCTTCATGGGTGGCTGGAAGCTCAGCTGAAGCTGCAGAGTGAGGTGGAAAAGCTGTGCTCTTCCCTCTTAAAAACCTTCTTCTTCCCACTGCCGAAGGAAATGGAGGGGTTTTCTGGAATGCATGGATCAGCAGTATATTCCTAAACGTTCATTATTTGGTGTTTTCTTTTTGGGGTGATTTTGAGCTTTTTCAGTCTCCCTGGAGATGAATCTGTGTGTTTTATAGGGTAAAGCTCTCAACAGAAAGAGTGGGATTTGGGGTTATGCTGCTCCTGTCCAGATGAGGGTCATTACAGTCATTTTTAATAAAGATTTATTCTAACAGAAATAGCACTTATAAAACTTAAATTAAACCACAGAGCTGCTGGGGAAAGGGACAGGTTCTTTGCCAATTATTTTTCTTCAAAAACACTTCAAAGATTAAAAAGAAAAAAAAAAGTAGAAGAATAACCCCCTTCATTCATTTATTTATGAATTAATAAAGCAAGAGAGAAAGAAGCAGTTAACATGCATAGATTTGGAAATCCAGGGGGATTTGGGGATAATGGAACCTGAACTTCTGCCTCCCAGTGCTGGGCTTCAGGGAGGGACTTCTCCACCAGTGCTGAGGAGCTCTGGGGCCGCAGCCCAAAGTTCTCCAAAGGGTTTCTTTACACATACGGGCCTGGAAACCCCCATGTGGACACTTCTCAGCCCAAAAATCCCTCATTTGGATTTTTTCACCCCTATATTTCTAAACTATTTTTTTTTACCCAAATAAAAACTGAGGAGAATGGCAAACTTTTGGTTTTCTCTACAAAACTCTTCTGCAATTTGGTCTAGAAAAGCTTTTGTGCTTTAAATTTTCTAATGTTCATTAAACCTTCATGTTCAGACAATAAAAAATGCTGTCACTTTGATTCCAAAGCAGCAGGGGGAGGTTTTCCCTGTGCCCCGAGCATCTCCTGCAGCAGGTGCCTCATTTCTTATCAGGATTCTCCAAGGAATTTTGGAGCAGGACATGAGGGCTTTGCCCTGCACTAAGGTCTTATTCCTGGGTTTGTTCCATACAGCTGGACTTTGCAGCTCAAAGATAATCCATAACCCTCTTTTAAGATTATTTTATGGTGTTGAGGATCTCCCTGAAACACGAGAAAATGCCACAAGTAAGCAGAGTTTGCACTTAGTTTATTTCATAAATAAAATCAGATCCAGACTTTGCTGAGACAAATCAGTCTGTGGAACTCACAAGAAAATAATTAGGGATATTCCATTTATTTTAAACATTTTTTTTAAATCAGAGAGTTTTAAGGGATAAAACTTGTATTCTGCAGTTTTTAATGCTGGACACTCTGGGTTTTTGCCATATCATATTTCCATCGCATCAGCTGAAGGAGCTGTTTGTGTTTGAGTGAGGCACAGGTGGACGCTCTTTGCATGGAACTCTTTCCTGATCATTTATGTGCATCCTGACCTCCACAGAGGTGCTGAGGAGACTTGGTACCTCATCAAATTAGGGCCAGAAAAATCTCATTGGAGGTTCTTAGAATGCAGCCAGCTTGGAACCCACACCTGCAAACCCCTTCCATGGTCACCATGGTCACCAAGACCCAGGCTTCATTCAGGACAAATTCCACTGGGATGTCAGGCCCCACAAGCCTGGAAAAGAAGCTCAGTACCTTGGGCCACTCATTTGCTTTGAATTTTAAGGTAAAGGAAGAAATTTTAATGAAAAGGGAGGAGGGGAGGCAGCAATTGATACCTGGGCCTGAACCTCGTGTGTCTCCAACAGGAGATTTCAACCCCAGTTAATTCCCACTCCCTCTCCTCAATGGTTTTCTCCTCTTCCACGCCGCCATGGATAACTGATTCCCACTAAACCCCTCTTTATTCTCCAAGCAGGACTCATTTCTCACTGCCTTTCTTAGACCAGAAGGGCAAGGGAAAATAATAAGCACTCAGTGCACTGTGTTCAAGTTAAGGACGGTCATTATCCTTCTGGAGTGCTGGAGTTGGTATTTTCACAACAGCAGAGGTTTATTTTAAGTACATCTCTTTTGAGGGCAGAAATAGGTGTTTACACTTGGAGGAGGTGGAGAAAAGCAGCCAGGTCTGCTTAATCTCTCTGGAAAAATGATGGGCTGTGGCCTTGTGTGGGCATCCAACAAGGATGCCCATCGAGTCCGTGCCATGGGAGCATCACTCTTACAACTGAGATTAAAGAACGGCTCGGGATTAGTCAAATAATGGTCAAAATTATTCAAGCTGGTTTCATAATACCTGATTATTTCATAAATTCTGATTAACTTTGTTAAAATTGGGCTGGGCAGATCTACTCTGCCTTCAGCACCAACTTGTGGCTGCAAAATCATGTGGAAAAAAAAGCTCCAGTAAGAAGGATATTTCTAAATAAATAACTTGGCTTCTCAAAGTGACTTTGGGAAGATGGATGGAGATCATAGGATTCTTGCTCTAAATCAGATTTGGGTCTGGACACCAAGCAGGGCACGAGAAATGGGTGCTGAGGGGCAGATACAGCTCGTTTAGGGCTCAAAAACAAGTTGTTCATGTTCAAAGGTCACTTATGGATCTCACCTCCTCAAGGACCTTTTCCTGCATCTTCATCCTCTGCCTCTCTCGGGGTCAGAGAGCAGAACCACTTGAACTGTGCCACCTCGGCTCACTCCCTCCTGCTTGCCATTAAAATGTCAATATTTGCAGCCCTGCTTGATGATATTCCGAGGTCCTGATGCCACCCAGGCTGGACCAACACCTGCCAATCCCACCCCGCCAGGGCGGGAAGGGGGCGGCAACCTGGCCGGGCTGCACAAAGGCAGCAATGAGAATAAATTGCCTTGTCAAAGAGGAGGGCAGCTCTGCTCTTAATGGAAATAATGGTAGATTACACGGGCTTTTGTCACACAATATAATCAAAGACAGGATCAAAGGGAGGGAATACAGCAAATGGTTAGCAGGCAAGACATGCTAATGAGATAAAAGTGCTCGCCTTGCCACCTCTCCAAGCTTCAATCGAAGGATAATTGATACTAAATAATGTAATTTTGAGCTGTGGTGAAATGCACTTAAAACCAGCAGACAAGGCTGTGAAAATGTTTTAGTTTTTCTGTTATGCTACTCTGCTGTCATTTCTAGCACTTTTTTTCCAACGGCCGTGTGGCTGCTGATTGTGTGTGTGGGAGCTGTTAAAAGGCGAACAAATGGGGGAAAAAGCCAATTTTTGTGAAATATTAGTGCATTTACACCGCCTTAACCCCATCCCTGGGCCTGGGGCAGGAGCAGGTCACCCCTGCTGGGCTGGGGGTGAGTGTGGGCAGAGGGGACAGCTCTGTGGTGGCCGTGGCGTCACTCCCTGCAGAGAGCCCTGGGATGGCAGTGCCACCTCCGCTGGCACCAGGAGCTCTCAGGCAGCAGCAAATTTCAGCGGCTGCTTCCACCTGCCACTGGAAATGCAACAGGAAACTGCTGTGATTTAAATGGGAACCGGTGCAGTTTACAGGATTTGCCAGCAGTAATGCAATGAAGTGCAAAGACTCGGCGCAGGGTGGTGTCCAAGGGATGGGATTTTATCCCCTGGAGCCACGTTGGCTGATGCTCCACTGCATCTCAGGCAGCTCTATGTAGTCCCAGGAATTCCTGATCATCTGAAGCACTTCTTCCCCTGGAAAACTTCTGCACTGCCTGTTTTGTGGGAAAATAATAATGACAGATTAGACAGAGCTTAAATATTTCTAAATGCTTTCCCATAGCCTTTGCTACGTGTTTTAGGGCAGACCTAACCCCTGGTGCTGGTGGATTTCAGACCTTGCCATCCATGCTGGATTTGGCAGCTCAGTGGAGACACAGAATTCCCTTCCTCCTCTGCAGGACTCCTCTGTGTTTTGTTTCCCAGCTCTCTGTGGGGCATGAAAGATTCACAGAGATCATGGAAGTACCAGCTCCGAGGGCCCTTCAATCACTGCCCAACACACCCAGCTGGCAGCACCGGCTCTCCCGAGAGCATCCAGAGGCTGGAGCAGATGGAAAGATTTTGTAAAGTAATTCCCAGAGATCCAAAGGCAACGAGTGGAGCAGGAAGCTGGATACTGCCTGGGGACAGCACAAGAAGCCCTGCCTGGGGCAGAGCTCATCCAAGAAGGAGCTGTTTATATCTAGCCTGGAAGATCCCATGTGTGGAAAAACTCACTCAGGAATCTCAGGCTTCAAGCAATGACTTCATGTCCCAAAATATGAGCATTACAAGAGAGGAAAGCTGCAAATTAAAAAATAGGGAGCTGTAATCCTGTGAAGAACATCTCTAGAACTGGAGGGGAAATCTTATTCCCTGCTCCCAGTTAAGAACCACCAGTCCCCATCCAGCATTCCTGGGTGCATCCATATTTTTAACATGTTCCAATTGCAGCAAGGATCTGGGAGGAGGAAGATCTACAAGTTCTTTGCTGAGTGTGGGTGGAGGAGAGATTTTCTGGGGTCCAATAACAGCTGATCCATTCAAGAACATTCCTTGCTCTTCCCAAGGTAGAAAAAGCTCTGTGAAAAATGCAAACAACGACAACTCAGAAATGAAAATTACTTTGGTGGTTGCAGATTTTTTTTTCTACTTAGAAGTTCCTTGTGGCAAAATTAATCAAATCAGGACATTCCCCAGAAACTTTTGGTGTTTATTTATTGCACAAGTTTGACTGAGCAGCTTCCCTGCAGAAAGAAAACTGTTCTGTGTCAAGGAAAATAAATAATGAAAAATAAAGGATCTCTCCTTTTGCATTTCCAACCCCCTCTTTGCTGACGGATGCCGCAGGCAATTACTGAGGATAAATTAAGACTGATTATGCTAGTTCTCTTCTGAAGGTTCTGAAGAACCTTGCAAGTACTTCACATCAGGATGCCCTGCAGGGTTCAACAGCACAGGAGAGCACATGAGATCCAGGTTCATGAAAGGCATGGTCATGGATTGAGGAGACGAGGGAGGAATAATCCACAGATGCAGCTCATCTGGACTCAGAAACCCCAGCAAAGCCTGAATCTGAGTGCGCTCTCAGATACAGCCACTGTCCCTTCATCATTTGAAGCTTTCTGACCCCAATGAACTGAGCATGAAAATCCTCATTTTCCTTTTTCCCAGCTCCTTGGTGACCATTGCCACACCCTCCTCTCCTTGCCTCCCTCTCCCCTGATTCTACATAAACCAGTCATTGCCTTTCATGGCCTCTTTTCCCCCTGGTCCCAGGTTTTGGCTGCAGCTTGTGTCCCATGTGCTGGAAAAGCTTCATCTCATCCACTTGGATGCAGCCGATGGCAGAGACTGGCACAGTGAAGCAACTGCTGCTGATGGGGCAGAGCTGATGAAGGGGGCTGTTCATATCCAGCCCAGAAGATCCCACACGTGGAAAACTCACCCAGGAGTCTCAGACTGGCCCTAAACAACCTGTCTTCTGCAGCTTCTCAATGTTCTCCTCTGGAGTTTTGGGGGAAAGGTCAATGAGCAGAGCTTGTTGAGGGAATGGAATGGAATGGAATGGAATGGAATGGAATGGAATGGAATGGAATGGAATGGAATGGAATG
>QUSF01000045.1:2856732-2907323 GCA_003676055.1 Chloebia gouldiae | reverse complement strand
TGGAATGGAATGGAATGGAATGGAATGGAATGGAATGGAATGGAATGAATTGAGCACTTTTTAAAAACCTGGTCTGGTTTTAAGCATTCAAGAGTCAGGTGAGAATGTTTTCATACTGGAATCATATTTTATAAAATCATGGAATTGAAGAAGGGCTTGGGTTGGAACAGACCTTAAAGCCCATCCAGTCCCACCCTCCATCATCTTCGACTATCCCAGGGGGCTCCAAGCCCTGTCCAGCCTGGTCTTGGACACTTCCAGGCATCCAGGGGCAGCCACAACTTCTCTGGACACCCTGTGCCAGGGCCTCACCACCCTCAGAGGGGAGAATTTCTTCCTTACATTCAACAGCATTCCAATGTTTCATGTAGCCCCAAAGCCTACTGGGATGTGAAGGAAGCCAAGAAAAGTGGGATTTGAGATGGGGTGAGCTCTTGCTCTTGAGCAAGAGCACTGTCACCTTTAGGCAAGTAAGTGTTAGAATTCCTCTTTTCTGGGCAACACTTTCTGTAGCTGCCTTCATCCTCTCCAGGAAAAAAAAAAAAAAAAAAGAAAACCAAACAAGGATGACAAAACACACAGAGGAAAATCCAGTGAGGTTCTTGCACCCTGCTTGGACAATCAGTGCTGCTGCAAATTAGCTCAGGGAGAAGATGAACATCCTGTCCCTTGAGATGCTTTGTCCAAGGTTTAGCAGCCCCTGAAGTGTCCAAACTTCCTAGAACAGCAGGATTCATTCCCTGGACATCTGATTGTATAGTTGTAGTTGTTATGGGGATGCTGAAGTGATTTCTGACAACATCAGAAAGGATCCAAGTGGTTTATTCCATTAATAGCCTCGTGCATGTGGATGGTGGGAGCAGCTCAGAACACTCAAGTGAGATCCACCACCAGCCACATGCTGAGTGTCTCAGCTGCTCTGCTGAGAGGACGTGGTCATTTCCAACAGCCTCTTCCCATTCTGCTGAGGGCGAGAGGGTCTCAGAATCTGGAAATCCTCTTCTGGAGGTTAAAAAAAAAACATGGAAAAATGGTTTAAGTCAGGCCAGAAGAAGAGAAGTTGTCTCTTCCTGAATTCCCAGTAAATTTGGGGTGAAAGGGTGAAACCTTTATAAATTTTTTTTACCCTGATCCCATTTCCACCTGTACTGAAGTGAGGTGATAAAGCTGCAAACCAAACAGGCAGAAGCCACATTTTAATGGTATAAAAATTTGTCCCTTTGAGGTGGTTGATGTCTTCCTTGCACTGTTTTTGTCCATAAGGCTGAGGTGGAATTCAGCATGAGTCAAGGTTTGGGATACCCAAGAGGGCATTTCCAAGTAAATCTACTCCTGTCTGGAAGGTAAAAACACCCAGGCCTCATTCTCAACGTTTTTATTGGCTTTTATAAGTTGAGATGGGAGCTGGAGGACTGCACAGGCTGCCTGGGCTCTGCTGAGCTGAGGGAGAGAAGCCAAGGTGACAATTTTATATAACTCGCCTGTGGTCAGGAGCGGAGCCGCTGCCAGACACTGGCTGGGCAAGGTATATTTAGAAATGAGTTAAATAGAGCGTTCAGCCACCTGGGATGGGAGCAGCAGCTCCAAGTGCTGCTGGAGTCACACACGTGGGCTTTCCACGGCCATCGTTCCCTGTGGCCCCTGGGTGGAAAGGGGATGGAGGCACCCAGGGTGTCCTTGCTCCTTGTCCGCTCTCCAGACTCCAGCCTCGTCCGACTTTATGCTCACATGAAGCAGCACCTGAACCTCCTCCAGTTTTGACATTGAGGAACTTTCTTTGCAGCATGAAGAGTCCTGCAGGAAATGTTTTCAACCCATGGGAGTGGAAAAAGGAGATTAAACATAAAAGAAAGATAAAGTGCTGCATCTCAGAGTTGTGATACCTGCTCTCGGCCAGTGCCTAATGAAGGGATTTGTGCGGAGCCTCCCTGGAGAGGGGCTGAACATTGCTGTTCTTCCAGCCCAACCCTGGAGCCAGCAGCTTTGAATAGCAGCTTTATTCCCTGGAAAAAAGGAATCAAGAAGTTGCTGCTGTGAAGTAGGGATGGTTGGGAAAGATCTTGGAGTCAGGGATGACTCAACACTGCTGAAAAGTTCCCCTTTCTTTCCCTTGGTTGCAAGGGGATGGTCCATAAGCTACACTTGAGTGTTGTTCTCTAGGGCACTTTTTTCCTGCTTTTTTTGCCCTTTTCTGCATACATTTGGGGGTTTCTGGATGACTCCGTGTTTATTGATCCAGCTGCTCCCAGCTCCTTTCTCCACCCCTCCATTAAATCTGGGCTCACACTTTCTGAAGGTCTCCCTCAAGGCTTCTTGCTTGTGGAAACCAAATGATCACAACTGAGACTGCTGGACTTGAGACCACACTTGATATTTCATATTTTATTTAGTGCAGAGCAGCTCTATTTATCAGAAACTTTCTTTCCACACTTGTTTCCCCTTGGCCTTTGGAGCAGGGAGGAAAAAGAAGGCTCCTGAATATCCTTTGATGCCTTCAGTGATCAGTGTATCTTAGGCTTTATTTTATTTCTTTACAAACAAATGTAAGAGAGATGGAATTTTCTGGGTTTTCCCTTTAAAGCAAAAGAAGGTCATGTTAATTAACCATCCTCATTCTGACAAGCAGTGCTAAGGACTGAGTGAAGAATTTCTCCTGTTCCTGACTTCATGTGGGAGTTTGGATGATAAGGCTACTCCAAAGCACATAATCCCATAATTGTAATGTCTTTGGACTGTCATGTAAACTCAATAATGTGTCACTCTTGTCCTTTTTCTGCTATTAAATTAAACGAACTGGAGTTTGAAAAGGGAAGGTGACTAAGGGAAGGGAACTAACTCCTTAAATCCTGAATTCCAATAAGAGACATTCAGAAAAAGGTCCATGGAAGTTTTCCCTGCCATCTAAAACAAAGTGTTGAGTGATACCTAAAACAAATCTCCATCAGCTGGAAAAGACACAGCTTCCTTTGTGTTTTTAATCCCTTTTTGTTCTGCTCATTTGGGGAAAGTGTTTCATTTGAAAAACACCTGCCCTTATTCAGAAAGGAATGAACCAGCATAATAAATTCCACTCCCTTGTCATTCATTAAACTGGGAGCTCTCAGAGATTTTTTTTTCCTCCTTCCAACTGCTATAAAATAGACCAAAAGAGGGCTATTTTAGATCAATAATCTTTTTTCCTCCCTCTCCCTTGATACTCCAGGTCAGCTGGAAAATGGAGAATTGTTCTTTGCACAGTTCTAAAACGTTCCCGTTATCACCCATTGGAGACGGCCACTTGCCCCAGATAAGGGAGCCCTGTCTGAGCCAATGGGCAATAAAGGGAATTGCCTTTGGAATGAGCAGCTGTCAGGTCTGCCCTTGACAGTACTTTCTTCCCTGTTGCATCCCAGCCCTGCCTTTGGATGCCTTGGCACAGGGATGAGAGGCCCTTGGTCCCTCCTGGTTCCGTTCATTCCTGTTCCTTCTGCTCGCTTCCAGCCCGAGCTGTTCCTGCCGTGCTGCTCTGTGTCAGAAATCCATTAAGGAACTTTGCATTTTGATGGGAGACGTGGAAGTGCCATCTGCTACCCAACGGCTACGCTTCCTGTGCTGCACAAATCCTGCCGAATCCCGCCAGTGTCACCGGGAGCGCTTGATTCACCGCTCGTGTTCCCATTATTAGCAAATTAAGAGACACTTCCTGCTGTTGATTCCCTCATCTAAAGGCTGTGCTGGGACAAAAATCCCCCTGTTCCTGGGCCAGAATGCAATTTAGCCATAGCACGGATCTTTGCTGGGCTGAGACGGGTGTTATTCCACAGCTGGTGTTGTTCTCCACATCCACATTCCTAATGCTGGGAAAGGCATTTCCTTATCAAACAGCTTCATTTAAGTCTAATTAGAGAGAGGCCCACGGGTGACTCCAGAATATCCTCCCCTCCAGTGGCGCTCCCTGGAGCACCCTGGGACATGTGCTTGAGGAAATCTGACTGCAGGAAAAGCGCGGGGCTCCAGCAGGGAAAGAGCCACTTTATTTGGGCATTAAATGCAGCCAGGCAGCGATTTCCATGCTGATGGAGAGCGCTGGATACCATAAGGAACAACATTGGAGTCATGACGGGCTTCCCGTGGAGCGGGATATGGCTCGGGGTAATGGCACCAGCATCTGCCTCCTTGGAAAGATCCGAGATCCTGATCAGTGCCAGAATGGGGGGAGGGAGAAGGGGACCGGTTCAGAGCAGGGGTTGGATGGTGTGGGCAGGGGTTTGACGGGCTCCTGCTGCTTTCTCAAGGTGCAAGAAGTTGGTATGGTGCCAGGGGGGAATTTTCTGAAGATTGGGATTTCAAAGCACTGGCACAGGTTTCCCAGGGAAGTGTTGGAGTCCCCCTCCTTGGAACATCAAAAAATGTGCAGATGTGGCAGCTGGGGACATGGTTTAGTGGTGGCCTTGACAGTGCTGGGTTGACAGCTGGACTTAATGATCTCTGAGGGCTTTTCCAACCTATACAGTTCTATGATTCCACGACCCTTTCTTGTCCATCTGGGTAGGAGAAAGAAAAAATTGGCTTTTAGGTAGGGAAAATAATGGCCCCAAAATACTCCTGTCTGGCTCTGGAAAAAAAAAAGTTAAATGAGTACTTTAAAATTATGGAATCATAGAATCTCCTGAGTTGAAAAAGAATCACAAGGATCATCAAAGTCCAACTTGTGTCTCTGCCCAGAATAATCCCAAAAATCCCACCCTGTGCCTAAGAACATTGTCCCAACATTAGGCTTAGACAACATTCTTTTGGACCTCCAAGGATAGAAAAGATAGAGGAGGGGCTCAACAGAATTGGGCACCAACTCCCACCCCAGTCTCCCTTCCCTGCTTCTCTGGAGTTGGATCATCTCTCCCAGCTCGATCCCTGACCATCTCTCCCGTGCTCTCCTGCACCAGGGTATTGCTGCAGACAGGCTGCAGAGGGTTTGAGAGGAAAGAGGAGTTGAAGTTACTTATTTGTATCCTTTTCTGCCCCAAAATAGACTGAATAATGACTTCTGTGAGTGCCATGACCAGTGGGAACAAAGCTCCCTCATGCTGGGAATATCACTCACATTGGTGGCTTTGGATCAAGAGAGGGTTGATCCCCCTCAAACCCCACCTGAAATACCCAGGATTTCAATCATGTGGCCTCTTGGAGACTTTGATTTCATATGGTGGAAGTTTCGGGGATGTGCCAGATCCCAGCCCATCCTGGGGACCAGTGGCATGCGATGCTCCATCCTCATCCCTGTGCAGATCTTGGCAGGGATTGTCATTGTCCTATCAATGCAATTGGAGAAGGCAGAAAAAAAGAAGGGTTTGTTATGAGAAATGACCAGGAATGAGAGTCAGGTTTCCCGAAAACCTATGACTCCTGTTTCCAATCCTGTCACGAAGCCAGGACTTGAAGGCTCTGCACAAACCTTTCACAGCTTCATTTGTGTGTCTCATTTTCTTGTATTGACCCAGCAGGGTTTGGGAGCTCGGTGAAATCAGTGCTTTTCTGTCAATTGATTCAGCCTCAAAGAAGCTGCCACTTCCAGCATTCCCCAGCACACACTGAAATCCTGAATACTGCTGCTTCAAGGGTTTGGGGTTTTGAAATCCATTTGGATTATTTAGCAGAAGCAAAAGGCTGCCCTGATCACAGAGCCCAGCCCAGACAGACACAGGATTTGTCCCTGGAGTCACAGCTGAGGTCAAGATTGTCCCCCTCCAGAACTCAATTAGCAAAACCAAGAGAGAAATAAGAGGCATGAGAATAAATCCTGACCCTACTCCCAGCATCAGACTGTGGGTTACCAGAGGCACAGCTGGGCACCCCAGTACATCACAGTGTGTGTCTGTCAGAATCCAGACCATTATCCCAGGCAGTGCTCACAAAACCTCCCTCAGGGGCCTCACCGTGCTGTGAATCCATTGGACACCCACAGCTATTCCCAGGGCTGGTGCCCTGAAGCAGCAAGGAGGGAATTAAGCTCCAAAACACCCTGGGCAGGGACCCAGGGAGTTCAACCCCAATCCCCCCATCCCTGGCGCCAGCAAACGCCATGGGGCAAGCACGGCTGGAGCCGCCCAACACCTGCTGATCGCTCCTGCGGATGCTCGATGTTGATTGCTCACATGGGCTTCAAATCCCTGAGCTTCTCCAGAGGAAAATGTCTCTCCAAGGCCCTTTAAAATGCCAAATGTTGCTCTACCACTGTCGTGGCAGGCAGAGCCCTCCTTTGGCAGAGCTGTCTCCCATCCACGCTCCCGCTGCCTCCCCACCGCTCCCGGCTACCGATCCCCGGCTCCTCCAGCGATAATTTCCCGGGGTCGTCGGATCAAGCGAAGCAATTTGGAATAAATTGCGGTCACTTCAGACTTTTGCATTAAACTCTGAACTTTGGGAGCTTCTCTGCACTGGAGCTGTCAGTGATGGGCATCCCAAGGGGGTTTGTATTTATTTATATCCAAAGCCCTTCCTTGCAAAGCAACCTGCAGGGGATGAGGAGATCAGTGGGAAGGAGGGAGAGAAGGAGAAGCAAGGAATGTGTCTTTGGCCTTTCTTTCCTCTCTTAAAACCCAAAGGCAGCTCCGAGCTTAATGACCTCAGTTCATGCAGGAGGCCAGCAGAATTCAGCAAAAATCACACTTAAAGGGGATTTTCTGCATCTGAAACTCCTAACTGAGGTTTGGGCTGTGTGCTACAGCAGGAGGGCAGGGCCTTTGCTCTCCTTGCAGTGTAGGAAACGTGGGAGAACCTCCAAGGACCCCTCAAACCTGGAGATAAAGGAGAAAACACAATACAGATCCAAACATCATCTGCTTTCAGCAGCTTTTGTTATTGGGAGTGGAGGGGAGGAGGCTGAAAAGTTGTTATTTAGAGCTATTTCATTTTAGCATCTTCTGAAATACATTTTTAACTCTGTGTAAAATCACATGTTTTGTTAAAAAAGCTGAAAAATCATGGAACCATGGGAAGGTTGGGCTGGAAGGGATCTTGGAGATCTTCTAGATCCACCCCCCTGCCATGGGCAGGATAAATGTCACACTTTACCTCCCTTTTTTGTCCCAGTTTGCAATACCTTGGATCACCCCTCAGTGAATCTCCCTCGAAGTTATGGGAAACTTTAAATATTAATGGTGGAAGGAGTTTATTTTGAGACCTCTTGCCCCAGTGGCTGCTGGAGCCACAGCATCCCTGCCCTCCCAGGGTGTGTCTGGACGGAAGGGATGATGGAATTAGAGTCCAGCTCCATGACAAGCCCATCTGCTGGCGCTGGGCTGACCTACATGAGGTGAAATGAGATGTGCTGGGCTCCGTCCAACTCCTGGAGCAGGCACGGTGCCCCATGGCCAGCACAAAGGAGCACTGTCCGGACGGAAAATGGAGAGATGGAAAATCCCACCAGGACAGGCACAACAGACACCTTTTGGATCTCTATATCCAAATTCAACCCCATTTTGCATGTGTGCTTGAAAACTCACAGAAAATGGAAATAAAACATAGACAGGAGACTTATTCCCATTCACCTGAGTCCAGGTGCTGTTTGTTTTAGAAAAACTCCAAATAGAATGAATTTGGAGGTGCCTGATGCATGGTTTACACCCCTACTAAAATTTGAAGACCTACAGATTCACTTTTCCTTCCTCGTATTCCCAACCCATGCCTATTAGAGCAGATGAAAAGTTTACCTTTCCCAATCTCTGCATGTAAATGAAGAAATTTGAGCTTAAAACCTGTCAAGCCAACACCTTCCCCCAGGATTCAATTGACTTTGAAATTGTTCATTTCAAAAAACACCCAAACAAATAGAGAAAGATCCTAAAAGGAAGAGAATTATAAGGTCAGTGTTTTCTAATATGCACACTAAACAAATCCTTCAATCTAAATGAAATCTATATTGCAGGCATTTGCTGGTTTTGAGCTGAGGCTGGACTGCTCTGGCTCCACATCCATCCAAATTTCATGCTTCCCTTTGAACCTGGCTTATCAGAAATGGTGCCTTTCTTTTCTCCCTGCCTTCCAGAGGGTTTTCAGAATTCAAGTCAAAGCAAGAACCTACATGGAAAGAAAGAAATAAATAAATTAATTGTCCTGTGTCCTTGTCCTTCCCACATGTGTTTTGGTCAGGATGGCCAGGATTTGGGTATCACCCTGCCAAAATCCCACTCTTTTCCATCATCCAGGGAAGAAATCCTGGGTTTGGGTGTTTTAAAGATCACTATCAGGCAAATCTAATCTTGCACTCCCATGGCTGTCAAGGATTTATTCCTGTACCTGTGAAATTTGCATCTGTGACAACAGGTTTCTGTCAATTTGGGGTGTTTCATCTCTCACCACAAGGAACCTGATCACTCTTTCCACAGGGATAAGGTGCCCACAGCACTCATTTTCTAATGGATCAATTTTTACCTCTTCCAGTGCAAAAAAATCAAGGTAATTCCTACTCAAAGCGGCTTTTGTTACCTTTTTAGGCAATGCAGGATATCCACACATCCTGACTACCCTGTATGTCATCCCCAGTTTGCCAGAGAGGGAATTAGGAATAAAATTCCTGATCTGTTCTGTTCTTTCAGGAAACCTTTTCCACCAGCCACTGTTTTTCTGTGTTGAGCAAACCAAGCCTGAGACATTTTCCCAGTGGATTTGGTTCTCTTCAGTTTTCTGCCATGAAATGCAGCACTTTGGATCAGATATTCGGAGATGTGGCCCCAGTGAGCACCAAAATGTCACAGTTTTCTGATTCCTGGTGGTGTTTGGAACAGGCTGCTCAGAGGGGGTGTGGATGTCCCATCTCTGGAAGAGTTGAAGGCCAGGCTGGATCCAGTTTGGAGCCATCTGGGATAGTGGAGGGTTCCCATGGTAAGGAGTGGAACAAGATGAGCTTTAAGGTCCATTCCCACCCAGACCATTCCATGACTCTGTGACTGATGGGAGTGTGGCATGTGATGTGTGGCATGGCACATGCCACATGGCACATGATGCCATGGCAGCATCACAGGCAGGGAAACTGCCACAATCCATGAAGGACCTTCCAGCCCATCCCAGAATCTGAAATTGCCCGAACCTGTTCCCAAATCCGGTGGGAAGCCAGCAGAGATGGACACCCTGCAAACCACCACGAGCAGGAACGAGGGGGCAAATCCTGCATAACCCCTGCGGGAGCAGAGCAGGAAACCATAGAGAGGACAGGTTTTATTTCCATTCTCCATGGCTGGCAGGTTCTGAGCATTGCCCATGTCCTGCAGACACGCCCAGGAATTCCAGCGGGAGCACAGGAGCAGATGGCAGCAGTTGTTCCGCTGGCTGCCTGCACCTGCCAGACCAGCTCCTTTCCCTTCCCTTCCCAAGCTGCAGGCACTTCCAAGTGCTCTTGAAAGCAGAAGGAGTTGGAAGTTTGTGAGAATTAGTAAAGGTAAGAAGATTTTTAGAAAGCTGGAAGAGCAGACCTTAGAAACAGAAAGAACAGGAAATTTAGAGCTAGCTACAGCTACAAAGTCTGAAAGTAGAAAAGGTTACAACAGTACAGCAAGCAAGGACATTGAACAATTGTTTGAGTTTTAGGCTTGCCTAAGGTAGATCTTAAGACTGCAGGAAAATATGCTTAGCAAGATGGTAGAAAGTTTTAAGCTTAATAATGGTGCACTGTGTGTTGTTGATAGAAAGCAGACAAGCAAGCATCGTGTGGAGCAGGTATAGGTGTGCTTGTAGTAACTGGCTAGAACAACTGTCTGTGAGCTTTAACAATGTGCTATTGGCTAGAAAGTTTTTTAAATGCTCTGTAACAAAGAAATCTTTGGCTGCTGCTGGCTGCACGTGAGCTTTTGCCATCTTTCTATTGTCTCAGCCAAGTAATGGGGCAGATGCTGCAATAAAAGCTCAAGGAATGTACCCAGCACTCCTGTCCTGTTGGTGAAAAGGAAAAATGCCAACATAGATGCTGGCTGCTCCCTCCCCATGCCATGATGGACATGGGTTTAGGAGTGGCCTTGGGGAAGATCAGTAAAACCACACTTGGAGGGCCTGGATGCTGTGGGGGGAAAGGGTGGAGGGGTGGAAGAAGAGGTGCCTTGGAGACCCAGACATAAACCCCTCTCCCATAGCAATGTAGAGAATTAAGGGAAATTCCCCCAGCAGTTTTCAAGCCTCCTCTCCTTTTCATCAAGGAGAATTTGGTGGATCTGAGACTGTTTATTCTCCCACAGGCTGGATTTGCTCATCCCAGAGGTCTTGGCTTCCCCATGTAATAAAAATCAAGATCCCAAACCATCACTGGTTATTCCTGCAGATATTTCCATGCACACCCTGGCCCTGCTAAAGCTGGGTTTGTTATCAGCTTAATAGGGCCAGGACTTCAATTCATCCTGGCAATAAACTGCAGAAATATTGGTGCTCCTGCCTTTTCTAATCTAATAATTTTTTTTTCCTTCCAGAGGAGGCCATTCCCTAGCCCTGAGATAGTCTCCCAGCCCAGCATGTGGAATTACAGATACTGCCAGCGCCTATTAACTGTACAAATCTTTGCATTGATAAGTGAGGGAGAGATTTATGTCTTGAAATGAGAAATTCTATCCCCAACAACAAAATTGAGCCAGTGGATCAATCCAGATCAGAGTCCGTTGAGGAAGTGACTGCAGCAATTGACATTAATTGTTGTCTCTGTCATTTCAGCAGCCTGCCAGGAATGCTGGCCCAGGGGGATGGAGCTTCTCCCTGGCCCCTGGGGGACTTGTGGCCATGGCCAAGCCACTCTGGCAAATTATTGGGGAATATTTACAGAGTTTCCTTAATGGTGCATTTTGGCACCTTCAAGGAGATGAATCAGAAATCTCCTCCCAGGGCTGAATGTGCTTTAAGAGCAGCCTCTCCTTGCATACCAATTGCCTAATAAGCCCCAAACTGGATTTGCTCAGATTAATTCCCATACACTTCATTTACTTGCTGCTTTTTATCCAGCAGCCTTCCATCCCCAGGCAGGATTCCTGTAAATGTGACCACTCCTGGGGGCACCATCCTGCCACATCCTTCCCAACACCCCAAAATCAAAACCCTGAGGGCTTGAACCCCAGAATAATCCTCGACCTAAATGTCCACTGGGTGTTTTAAAAGGAGCTTTGGTGCTTTTATTTGCATTTTTTATCCCAGAGCCCAGTTCTTGGATGCCCCTGGGTAACCTGTACAAGTTGGCAGGGGCTGGGGATGTCTTGTAGTCTGAGCTCTTGTCCCCAAGCTATCAAATCCACCTAAATTATTCCTGACAGCTGCTTGTCCAAACTCTTGGATGGAGCCAACGGCCTCCCCAGGTGACTGTTCCCACATCAAAGCTGAGCTCTGCAGGTCCTCTCTTCCTAATGTGCCCTGGAGAAAATTCTGAGGCATCACTAAAACTTTGTAGGTGTTTAATCTTCATTATGGAGCAGTCCCGAACTGCTGGCTGGGTAAAAGGTGGGTCTCCACATCCAGATCTGCTGGTCCCAGGAGGTTTGGGATGTTCTGCAAAGCCCTATCACCCCCAGGCACTGTTGAGGGCAAAAACTCAGGTTTTGCTAAGGAGAAAATCCATTTTTAGGTCTAAAAGTTGCAGAAAAAAAAAAAGGGCTGGAAAGTTCTACCTCATTCCTAAATACCCAGAATGAAAATTAACCCAATCCTGCAATTCTCTATTCAGTGGTTGTGTCAGCCAGCACTGGGCATTTCCCAGGGAGAAACAAGGAGCCTGACCAAGTATCCCTTGACCATTCAGGAAGGAAACCCCAAAAAAATTAGAAACTCCTTGAATTTTCCTGGGTATTTTTGAGTGACCCAGCAGGACTAAGAGAATCCTCTGGAGCAAACAAGAGGAATTCGCCCTCCCCGTCAGCTCTCACTGGACAGGTTTGCTCCATTTTGCAAAACCAAATCTTCTGTGCCACAAAATGAAAGAGAATTGTGCCCCTGGAGGCTGGAAGGACTCCAGAGAAGAACTGTGCCATGAGGGAAGCTTTGTGAGCTGCCTCACGTGGGATGAGGTTAAGGGAAAGGAGCAGGGACAGCCCTGAGCTGCAGATTGCTCATTCCTGCTCCAGGCTCTGGCTATAAATAAAGACCAGGATCTAAGACAAATGAAAAAGGAACAATGACGGGGTTTATTCTGCTTCATCAATGACAGGACAGCTTTAAAGAGACACAAGAACAATACAGAAAAAAAACAAGTCTGGTTTCCTAGAAATGAAGGCTGAGCTAAAGATAAACCAGAGTTTGCCCGAACTGTCTCTTTTCTGGCCATTTCCAAGGAGAGTTGCTGGGTTTCAGTGCAAAATACAAAGAAAGAGGAGGCTGCAAGGAGGGCATGAGAGGTGTCAGAGATGTCATGGCCTCCCTGGGGCCTCGCCAGGGTTCCCCCTCTGGGGCAGTCTGTTCCCAGCTGAGCACTGCCAGAGGCCAGAGGGGCTGGCTATGGCCCAGCCAGGACGGCTCCAGCAGCTGTAACAACTCAGGGCAGAGCCCCTGGGCTGTAATTCCATTGAATGGGAGGACACTGGCACAAGTGGGGCTTGTGCCACATTTTGTTCAGTCCCAGGAGCTGCCATGGAGCTTCCACTCCTCCCAAAGTGGCCTGGGAAAGACCTAAAGCCTGTCACGGGGAAGACAGCTGTTATCAAACTCCACTGCTTCAAAGGGATTTCTGAGGAAAGGTCTGAGGGTTTCATTTTAAAGGGATTTCCAAGGAAAGGTCTCAGGAAAGGCCCATCCACACAGCTCTTAAGAACCTCCAGAGGCTCCACTCCTGCCCTGTGATGCTGCTGCTGCACATTTGGCAGCATATACATATAAATGTAGTATGTATAGAATCCTTTGACCACACACATAACCCAACCACTGATAGCTGCTGGAAGTTTGCTCAGTTCATCATACCAGAAGGCTGACTTTTATTTTCCATAGCATTTTGGATTTGAGACAGAGGAACCTAAAAGGGTGGGGGGTACTAAAATAAATCTCATGGCATTTGATGGCTCTGGTTTTAATATCATATAACATAATAAATGGCAGAGCACTAAGACAAGGGCTGTCTTATGACAAAGACCTTGTCATTGTGCTGCAGATCCCACCCAGGCTGGCAGGGATTTCTGCCACCCTTCAGCAGCCTCGAAAGCCCTTTGGTGGCCACAGCATCTGTCACTGCAGATGCCAGCAGGGATGTTCCAGGGCAGTGCTTGGGACCTGCAGGGTGGGAAGAGCATCCAGGGATGCCCCATCTGCACCCAGGACCATGCCTGAAGGTCAGACACAGAGAAGGGACCTGGGGGTGTCACCTGGCTCTGGTCACTGAGGAGAGCACAGCAAACAGACATCTCATCACTACTTTCTGAAAGAGGAAAGAGGAAAGCAAATTCTCCCAAAAGAAACCCAAATTCTCCTTTTTCTCCTTTTCTTTATCCAACAGGGCTGATGTTACAGCATTTCCGCTCAGCAGCTTCTGCTCTCCTCATTCAGGGAGCTGCTCTGCAGTTGTGGAGATCTTGGAACGTGCTACTTGTAAATTCTTGTACCTTTCTGGGAAAAAGTGCATCATCCTTTCTTATCACAAGGTGAAGGGGTGTTTCACCTATAACTGAAGCTGAAGGATTCTCACACTTTGTTGCACCAGCTAGACTATAGGGAGAGAAAGGATATTTAATGTTTCGGGTAGATGTCCAAGAAAATCAAAAGACTCCAATAAAAGAAAATTCAGCCAGCTCAGCTTGTCTCTCCCTGCTGTAAAGAGATTAGGTTCAGCAAAGGTGAAGCAACTTATTTTGTTCCTGTTTTTAAAAATAACTATCTCAACCTAAGCAAATCAGCCATGAGATTCCTTAATTGTTTAATGCTGTCAGTAATGAGCCCAGCCCCTTTTCATCAGCCACTGCCTGTAGGGAGGAAACAAAATATGGGGGCTTCTACTCTCACCCCTTTTCTGGCACAGCTTAGCGTGGTTTGGTTAATTTTGGGGGTGAGGAGTTCATTTAGAGGTACTGCTGAACCTGTGCTGGCTTTGTAAGGGTGTGAGCACAACCAGCTTGTGTTGAGCCAGCCAAAAATAAAGACCAAAGTTGGAAATAAGAGAGCTGCAGCTTCAGTGATCGGGCTGTAGGCAGGAGGTGGGATATGGAGAGAGGTGTCAGCCCAGCCTGAGGAGACATCACCCCTCTGGAACATCCAGAGTGGCACATATGGGTGCTACCCATGGCCCCGGGCCTGGCTGGCACCTCCTCACCCCCGTCACAGAGGAGGCTGTCACCCCTGACACTGCCTGGAGGTGACACTGCCTGCTTTTACCCCAGCTGGGCATCCTCCCCCAGCTGCTTTCTCACCTCTCGTGTGTGGCTGGCATTTTCCCCCATTCCCCTGGGGAGGTCAGAGGTAGCAAGCAGAAGTGAGCAGGAAATCAGTGCCTTCCTTCTGGATGCTTTTCCAGGCACAGCTCTCAGGGCTCGGGCACTGAAATCACTCTGGGCACCTCTCAGAGGTCCCTTCACCCTCAGCATTAAAAAGTCACTTTTCCCACAGCTGTGTCTAAGTCAAGTGTCCCATAACTTGTGGTGCTTGTGGCTCTGATCTACTTGAAGGTCTTTCCCCCCCAAACTATTCCCAAATTCTACAACAGCCTTCAAGACCAATTTCTGCACCATGGTTTGCAGAAATTGGCTCAAATTCACAACTTTGTGGTGGCTCAAATTCACAACTTCATGCTAATGGGGGATATTGGAGCCAGAAGATTTCTGTCTTGATGAATTCCTCACTTTGAAATGAAATAAAATAGAACAGTAAAAAAATAATGAAATAAAAAAAAAAGAATAAACAAAGAATAATACTTTAAAATAATAAATAAAATCATACATAAAATAAATAAAATTTTTAAAAAATTAAAAGTAAAATACACATGATGAGATAAATGTCACTCTAAGAGTTGTGGATGGGCAGACACTGTCCTGCCTCCACCATCATTTCTCCTCATCTTCCCACAGCCCCTTTCACCCCACACATTATATTTATAAAGTGAGATGAAAACAGTTTTAACATATCAGACCCCATGAATAATGTACTGGAATGGCCTCAGTGCAGCCAAGCGTGTCCATCCCATCAATATGATAAATGCAGGTACAGTTGTTTTAATTGTCGGGATCGTGTTGGAGTGCAAACACATCAGTGCTTCACCTGGGGGGACATTAATGTTATCCTGATCCTGAGAAACCCTCTCAGTCACACACCACCGTGCCACTGCCTGCAGCTAGAGGGCTGGGAGCAGGCACGGTGGGCTGGGAACAGGCACAATGGGATGGGAACAGGCAGGCTGGGTTGGGAACAAGAATAGTGGGTTTGGAACAGACACAATGGGTTGGGAAAAGGCAGGATGGGCTGGGAAGAGCCAGAATGGGTTTGGAACAGGCAGAATGGGTTTGGAACAGGCAGAATAGGTTTGGAACAGGCACAATGGATTGGGAACAGGCAGGCTGGGTTGGGAACAGGCAGAATGGGTTTGGAACAGGCAGAATGGATTGGGAACAGGCAGGCTGGGCTGGGAACAAGCACAATGGGATGGGAACAGGCAGGGTGGGTTGGGAACAGGCAGGATGGGTTGGGTCCAGCAAATGATGAAGGCATGGACAGCTTAGCTCCCTGTTGTTCCAGGGAAAATGGAAGTTGGGCAATGCCTCATGCTCCAACCCTTTTATTGGTGATCCCAAAGCCCAGGAGAGGCTCAGAGCTGGTGTGGGGTATAGCACAGAGCATAGGGTTTATCCAGAAGTGTACTTTGAAGGGTGTCTGTTGTATCCTTCACATAACCTCAAAGATCTTCTTGGCTTGTCCTTCCCATTCCTGCTGGAGCAGTACAGGGAAACTCATCTCCATCCCTGCCCCCATCCTGGCAGAGCTGGGAAGGGGCTTGGAAAAACCTGGGACAGTAGAAGGTGTCCCTGGCCAAGGCAGGGGAAAGAGATTGGCTTTAAGGTCCCTTCCAGCCCAAACCAATCTGGGATTCTGGGAATCTGGGATATGGTGACATCAGCCCTGTGCTTTGGACTGACAACAGCCCTGCAGGGAAAAGGGCCACACTGAACATATGAGATCTGCTTCCACTCTGGACATGGCAGTTCCATTCCCACTCTGGAATGCAGCAGCTCCGTTCCCACTCTGGAATGTGACAGCTCCGTTCCCACTCTGGAAAGCAGCAGCTCCGTTCCCACTCTGGAATGTGACAGCTCCATTCCCACTCTGGAATGCAGCAGCTCCGTTCCCACTCTGGAATGTGACAGCTCCATTCCCACTCTGGAAAGCAGCAGCTCCGTTCCCACTCTGGAATGTGACAGCTCCGTTCCCACTCTGGAATGTGACAGCTCCGTTCCCACTCTGGAATGTGACAGCTCCATTCCCACTCTGGAAAGCAGCAGCTCCGTTCCCACTCTGGAATGTGACAGCTCCATTCCCACTCTGGAATGTGACAGCTCCATTCCCACTCTGGAATGTGACAGTTCCATTCCCACTCTGGAATGTGACAGTTCCATTCCCACTCTGGAAAGCAGCAGCTCCATTCCCACTCTGGAATGCAGCAGCTCTGTTCCCACTCCGCTGTGTTTTGCCGTTCCGCAGCCGCCGCGGGGCTCGGGCCAGAGGCAGCAGTAAAATATCTCCATAATAAACGGAACCATTTGGCTCTCGGAGCCAGTGCCAGCTTTTATAACAATTTCCATCTTAAGCTGGCTCAATCCATATTTAATGAAATCTTCTATAAACCCTTTAACAGCCCTCAATTCATTTCGAGTGGTAAATGAGTCAGCACTTCGAAATGATGAGCAGGATTCAGACTCTGCTGCCGTTACTTAAAGAGAAGAAGTGATTCTTTTTTAATGCTTTTTCTCCTAAATAACGTTTCCTTTTCATTTTTTTCTCTATCTTTTTTTTTTTTTTTTTTTTTTTGGTTTCTGTTGTGGTGCTGCTCAACAGAGATGAGGGCAGGCACAGGGCATGAATGCCCCAGGTCTGGCACCATCCCTCTGTCCCTGCAGACAGACCCGACCAGCCCAGACTGATTTATCGGACTCTCCCTCATCCAATCTCTTGGCTGGGTCAGCTCCAAACAGGATTCATCTCTCCCTGCCTCAGTTTCCCATTTACTTTGTGCTGCCAACCTCCTGCCAGACATTTTGGAGAGCTCTGGAGGGCCATCCCAGCTCTCTGTGCAGCCTGAATTCTCTAGCATGGAATGGAATTTGGAAGCATTCCGAGGGGAGATATCACATCCACCAAGCACAGCCCACCTGAGGAGCAATCATCTGCCCTGCTATTCCCATTTTCCCTCAGAATCAGACAGCAAAATCCCCTAAAGAGCTGGAGTCTCAGGGAAAGGCACATACCAGCTGTGTAATCACCACTCCACGGTACCTGCTCATTTGAATAATGAAATGGCATCTTTGTTAAAGGCAAGGAGACTTCCAAGCTGTCTTGTTCTGCAGCTCACCTATAAAAGCCAAGCAAGCTTTGCAAAACATTTCAATTCTCCTGATCACTGTAATTACTGGCCAGGATCCAGGTCTGCTCTCTGCTCAGCTTTGCCAGCAGGTTACATACGAGGGCTGCGGTCACAGGCTCTGAAATAAAGTGAATCATGGCTCGGTTTATTTTTGAAAGTGCCTTTATTTTGCATGATATTGATTTTTTTTTCTCTTGTTCCACATCACGCAAAGCAAGCCCTGCCTGTGTGAGGATGTGTCAGTGCTTTTCTGGTTGGGGTGAGCTGAGGCTGAAGATGTGTGTCACTGGCTGTAGGACAAAATTGAGTCAGAAATCTCCTCAGGGCATTTAAATATTGCCTTTAAGTGGCACTGTGTGGGTGATGATGGCACTAACGCTGTCCTAAGACAGCAGTGGGGGTCAAGCCACCTCAAACATTTCCACGGAGGCTTTCCTGCACCCCCCTGGCTCCAGTCACTGAGTACTTCCAGCTAACTCTGCATTTCAATGGCTGGAATCCTGCTGAACTCAGAGTCCCTTCTCCTTTATCCCAGCACTCTGGGAGCCAGCAGCCCCGGGAGCTTTCTGGGCAGGGGCTGTGCTTGGGAGGTTGTGTGAGAAGGTGAAGTGGCCACATTAGGCCTGGCTTGGAATGAGGGGACAGTTCTGGCCCTGGTATCTGCTCATCCTGAGTACCAGGTGAGGTGTGGAGCTGTCTGCGAGGTCAGCACCCTGTGTGACAGCTGGAACCACAGAATCATTGAATCATTTGGCTGGAAAAGCTCTCTAACATCATAGAATCTGAGGGCTGGCCTAAAATTGTCAAGTCTATCACTAACCCATGTCCCCAAGTGCCACATCCACACAGTTTTTAAATCCCTCCAGGGATGGGGAATCCACCACTGCCCTGGGCAGCTGTGCCAGGGCTGGGCAGCCCTTTCCATAAAGAAATTTTCATTAATAAATATTTTTTCCCATTAAACCTCCTCTGGCACAACTTGAGGCTGTTTCCCCTTGTCCTGTCCCTGTTCCCTGGGAGCAGAGCCTGGCCCCCCCAGCTGTCCCCTCCTGTCAGGAGCTGTGCAGAGCCACAAGGTCTCCCCTGAGCCTCCTTTTCTCCAGGCTGAGCCCCTTTCCAGCTCCCTCAGCCTCTCCTGGTGCTCCAGCCCCTTCCCAGCTCCATTCCCTTACCTGGCCATGCTCCAGCCCCTCAGTGTCCTTCCTGCAGTGTGGTATGGCTGGAAAAGAAAAGAAAATCCCATTGCTGCCCCCACTGCTTGAAGCATTTTCCTCCAGGAACATCTGGAAGGAGCGATTTCCAGTGGGGATAATGATGGATTCCTGCTGGTGTGCCAGCCCCAGGTGAGATTGTCTCTGACAGCCACAGGACACTTTTATTACCCACTGTTGGAAAAGGCTGGAGTGGCCCTGGAGCAGAGCTGCAGAGAGCAGCCTCACTGTCCTTGAAAAGGGAGAGCAACCCCGGCAAGGGGAAGGATCAGAGCTGGGCTCCTCCAGCCTGCCCTGGCAGAAGGGACCCGGCTGCTCTCTATAAATATGTCAGCGAGGAGAAACAAAGGGAGGAAATAATGGCTGAAGTCAAAGACCACGATTGAACAGCAGCTAAATTTAGACTGTGAGACAAAGGAAAGGGTCTAAAAGACAAAGCAGTTTGGTTCAGAACCAGCTGAACTCCTTGGAAGACTAAACTTGATCTGTTGGAGAATGGGATGAGGCCAGACCCATCCCAGACGTTCCTCCCACAGTTCTTGGTCAAGGACAAGCCCTGGGAGATGACCAGGAGCCATTGCAAACACCCCCAAGGAGCAAAACAGGAGAACACCCCAAATCCAGCAGGAAATCTTCCAATCCAGATTGCCACGGTATTCCAAGGTAATTTTTCTGCAGCTGTTGCAGGAGTGCCCCTGCTAATGAGAGAGGGAGATGTTTATCACGAGGGCTGGGTTTAAATTGTTAATCCCGCCCCAAATCCATCAGTGAGGAGCACAGCTGCCAAAAGCAGTTGACTCCCAGCTGATCCCATGCATCTTTCATGTGCCTGCAGTGGCGCCACCGTGCTGGGATGGGACCTGTGACTGGTTTGGAGCCCGTGGGAGCACCAGGGACGGCTCTGTTAAACAAAAGCCATCGCAAGCTGTTCCCTTCTACACACATCACCCAGCCTAAATGGCACTTAATGGAATAATGAACCACGGGGAGACACAGACAAGGAAACGTCATTAAATCTGCTTAAAAATGGATCAAATGCTGAATCAATTCCCATTAGCGGATGCACAGATATTTCACATATCCTTAGGAGTTTTATTGGGCATTCATGCAGAATCTGAGGTAATGATGGTGATTTCCCCCCAAACTGCTTTCTTTCTAATAAAAATGAGCAGGACCAAGGAGCCAGGACTTTATTCTCTCACGCCTCATTTTTTTAAAGCATTTTATGAAAAATTTAAGCCATGTCTTTTGCTTCTCATGGTCATGCCCTTATTGTGTCAAGTCCAATTAGTTAAGTATACAAATGAGAGTAAACAAAGGTGACAGATAAATGAAACACATTGTTCCCAAAGTGTCAGAGGTCCTCTCTGTGTGGTCAATCCAGAGGTTCCTTGATGGGCTCTTCATGCACAACCCTGTGAGAAGTTAAGAGGAAGAAGCTCCAAGCTTCAAACCAAGTTCCTGAAAGTACCAGATGTGTTCCCTCCCTCCCTCCCTCCCTCCCTCCCTCCCTCCCTCCCTCCCTTTTCCCTTCTTTCCCTCTCTCTGCCTCATCCACACTCTCCAGTGTCATTTAAACACTGAGTGTGCACTGAGCAGAGCCAAGAAAACAGTGGAAAACAAATTTCCTTGAATATTCATCTTTAATAATATTTGGACAGCAGCAGAAGTTCCTGCAGGATCCAGGCCTCATGGGAGGAGCTGGAAGCGCATGGCACAAGCAGGATCCGAGCTTGGAGCATCAGCAGTTTCTCCCAGTAAGGTGCAAAGGCTGGAAGAGATAAGGTAGCAGAAGCACAGGAGAGTTTGGGCTGGAAATCCACGTCTGAAAGGACCAGATATCTCAGCTTGTGCCATGCCCAGCACTTTTCCCCTCTGAGCTTAGCAAATATCTTTAATTCCTTAAACCCAAAGTCTACATGAAGTTTTAATGCATTTTTTTCCCCTGGTTTGTGACCCCAGCATGGGACATGCCAATCTCCTGTGAGAGACTGAACAAACTTGTAACAAAAGGTGCCTGAGACAGAAAAAACCAAAAAGTGGGGATGTGCAGACAGATGGAAGAGCACGGAGTGCACAGAGGCAATATTGGCCAGCATGTTCACCAGGAGTCAAGGATGACAGCCTGGGAGCCTCCAGCTGCTGGGCTGGTGTCAGGAGTTTAATAATAATACCAGGCTTGTTTTGCATAACCTGGCTGAGTGCATAATTCATGGATGCAATGAGCTGATCATTAGGAGCAGTCTCAGCTCACCTCCCAGCAGCGTGTGGTGGAGCGGGATCCGGCAGAGCAGAGACATTAAGGAGGCATCTGAAAGAGGATAATTTATTCTAATTCCAAAGACAGCTGCAGCTTGACCCTTTTGTGCTCACTCACCTTGAACAGAGCCAGCCAAGCTCTCCCGGTGAGAATTTTCCCAGAAAACAAACTTTTCCTTCAGATATTCCTTGCCAGGGATGTTTCAAAACCACTCCTTGACCGCAAAATTCCCAGTTTGTGGTGGGCCATTTGGGTTTTAGCAGAGGTGTTCCCTTGCTTTGATTCCAAGCTTGCTTTGGTTTGGAACCCAAATTTGCAAACAAAGGGTCCAGGCTTTGGAAAATCCAAGTGCAGCACTTGGAACAGAGGGAAATTGTTTGTCCATCAGCAGCCACACTGGGAGAAGCTCCAGAGAGCCAAAGGATCTTCAGCAAAGCTGTCACAAGAGCTGAGTGTGAATTAGAAAAACTAAACAGGAGGGGAATTAAACCTCAGCTCAGCCAATTGCAGAGGCAGTGAAGTCTTCACCACTTCAAGGTGTTGAATCCAGGCACTGGCTTTTCCTAAAAGTTGCATTTTTGGGAAGTTTGAGCAACAATCAACAGAGCTTTTGGAAGTCCAGCTGGATAATTTCGTTCCCTTCCAGCTTTAAAACTGACTTTTGGACTAATTTCTTGTGTATTTATGGTGCAGAAACATCAAAAGGCCATGGCTCAGTCAGCGGGAATTGTGCAGCTGGGAATTGTAGATTCCATAATCACATTTTGGACTCCAATTGATCCTCAGACCATGAAGAAATTTGCAAAAATTTTAAAACAAGGAATATGGTGGGGACTTCTCCAATCTGTTTGCAGGCAATTTGCAAACAGAAACCCTTGGCATCACTGGCTGGATATGGAATTCATGCTGGGATTTGTGTGCCAGGCTCTAATCTCTCTCAGCTTCCCTACTCCATGTTCAATAATTTGGGAAGGAACAGCTGGTTTGCCTCATGTTTCACTGCAAGAGGTTGCCCAGAGCAGCTGTAGCTGCCCCATCCCTGGAAGTGTTCAAGGCCAGGCTGGACAAGGTTTGGAGCCACCTGGATAGTGGAAGGTGTTCCTTCATACTTACACCCCAAAATCCCCAAATTCCTTTCCTACTTATCTTTTGGATTCAAATCAGTGCTTTAGTGATGCTCAGGATGTGTGGGAAGAGGGAAATTTGTGGAAATCAGGACAAACCTGCCCCCACCTCAAAACATTTGGAGAAAAATCATGTCTGAAGATCTGATTTGTTTTCCATCAAGACAAAGCTGCTTGCAACATCCCAGGATTCTCACACAGGAGGGTGGAGCCTAGTGCTTGCAATTCTGTCCCGTTTCTTCTTCCTTTGGAATGTCCTTGAAAAAATCAGGACAAATCTCATAAACTCTGGCTGGAGCTTCTTGAAAAAAAAGTGAATTTTCCTCATTTTTCAGTTGAAAAACACATTCCTGAAGATGGGGAAGGAGAGAGAGAGGCAAAGAACCTTTTTTTCACCCAGCCACTTCTTCTTCCTGGCAGAGGCAGAGTATGATTGATATAAAGAGATCCAGTGGTGATTTTAAGACATCAGGTAATGGAGAGCTGCCCCAGCTCCTGGTAAGACTTTACTCAGCTCCTCATTTGATTCGTGTGTATCTATTTTTCTTCTTCCTGCAAATGGGGACAATTACATTCCCTATTCCTTGCTGAGTTGTTGTGAGCCCACAGTTATTAAGGTCTGTAAAACATCTCCGTGCCATTAGAGGATTCTGCTTTTCTACCACCCTGCTCTTACAGAAAATGGAGTAGACTCCAAAATCTCCTTTAGGTTTAGGGGGATATCCAGACATAGAGGAGCAGCCTGGCATGTCATGATTTTAGGTACTATTCTATAAACCCCTCATTTTGCACAGGCTATTTCATGAGACAATCCCTAACCTGGGGTTTTCAGAGGGAAAAGGGGCTTTTGCAGCTGTAGATATGGCGAGGTCCTCTTCTAAGAAGTCAGAAATCATGGAATTTCTGAAAATCCTGAGCTGGAAGTGATCAGCAGGGATCTCCTCACCTTACACAGACACCCCAAAATCCCACCCTGTCCATCCCTGGAGCACTGTCCAAAGGCTCCTGGAGCTTTGGCAGCCTCGGGGCCGTGCCCATTCCCTGGGGAGCCTGGGCAGTGCCAGCACCTCTGGGGGAAGAACCTTTCCCTAAACCAAACCTAAACCTGCCCTGGCACAGCTCCAGCAGTTCCTCAGGTCCTGTCACTGGCGCGGGGAGCAGAGATCAGAGCTGCCCCTCCCATTCCCCCAGGAGGAAGCTGTGGATATCAATGGCATTGGATTTCAAAGCACCATCTGAGGTGGAAAGTCATTCCCACCTTCATTTTTACCTGGAAAATGGCAGCCAGCAGACCCCTGCTGTCCCATCCCAGCTCCATCCCCATCACATTCCCATCTTCGTTGAACATGTAATTAAATCCAGGGAATGTAAATCCCTGTGATGAATCTCAGCCTGTTCACAAAACCCATCACGCTGACCCAAAATTCCACATCCCCCTCCAAAAGAAGACAGTTTGATAGTGAAATAAATCCCTGGGGGCAAGTTGGCTGCTCCAAAGTTTGCTAGGGAAATCCTGGGATAATGCAATTCATCTGCCAAACCAGAGAAAAAAGGAATAAATATCCCAGGAGCGGAAACATTCATCCTTTCAACAAGTGACACTGAAGAAGTGATTTATCCCTGCGTGGGTGCAGCTGGGATGGAGGTGACATAATCCTGAGAAATATCTTTAAAAGAAAAAAAAAATCCTAATAAAGCATCCCATATTCCCTTCTGAGCTCCATAATCATGGGATGCTGGGAATCTTCCATGATAAAGTTTGCAGCTCCCTATCAGGAAATATTGATAAACAAAGAGAAAAGAAGATGAATTATCCCAAAATATCCCCCAGGCTTCTTCCTTGTGGTGCTAGGGATTGTTCTTCTGGAGCTGTTGGTTGACCCAACTTGGGCAAGTCCTTGGAAAAGTTTGGAAGCCCCAGAAAATCAAAGGAAAATGTTTTTTTGTGATGCATTTCAACTGCAAGCACAAGAGGGAATTTTCCCTTCTTCCCTTCAGTTCCAGGGATTTCAAGGGGTCTGACGGACAGCAATGATCCTTGAACCCCCTTGCCTCAGTTTCCCTCCTGGAAAATGCAGATTTTAGGCTTTTTAAAGAAACTTTTAAAAAATTTCACATTTTTAGGACAGGTGAACAGGGGGTGTGGCAGGGGTGGGGTAGAGCCTCAGGCCTGGCCAGGGCAGAGCCCATCGCTCCCCTTCCCTGGGATCTGGATTCTCCATCTGTTCAATTATGCATCATTCCCTGTTCTCATTAGACCTTAAAAGAGCCTCAAAATCTCCTCATTCGGGCTTATTTTGTCCTCGTTAAATTTTAATCTCAGCTAAAGGAGGAAGAGAATGGCAGTAAACCCTACAGAGGAACACAGGGATGGAAGGGTGGGAGGAAAGATGGAAGGACGGAAGGGTGGATGGAGGAATGGGAGGAAAGATGGAAGGATAGAAGGATGGAAAGATGGAAGAATGGAAGGGTGGAAGGGTGGAAGGATGGGAGGATGGAAGGGTGGAAGGGTGGAAGGATGGAAGGGTAGGAAGATAAAAGGATGGAAGAGGATGGATGGGAGGAAGGATGGACAGATCTCCAGAGCTGCTGACCATCAACCCCCTGGCTGTGCAGATCCCCTCCTTTGGCCTCATGGCAAAACCATGATATTTTTAACCCATTTGGATAGCCAAAATCCATGAAAGCAGCATTTCCAAGCCATAGGCCAGCCTCTCTGGGAATAAAACTCTGGATTTTGAGGGGGAAAGAGATTTTTTGATTATTTACATTTTTTTATTATCCCTGGTGCCCTTTCAGCCTCATCCCCCTGAAGAATGCTCATTTTTCCTTGTAATTTCTGCACTTTGGAGCTTGTCTGAACCAATTAGAGATGTTTAGAGACTCTTTGCTCATGAGTTGCTCCTCCCAAATCCTCTCCCCAAATCCTCTCCCCAGAGAGGCAAGGCAAGGGGAACCACACTTTTGTGACTGATTGCCCTAAAAAGCAAAGGCAAATACAAAAAAATGCCATTTCAGGATGTACTTCATCCCCAAACGCATCAAGAATTTTTCCCTCCATCCTTCCCTAGCTCAGTGCCTTCTCCTTGCACTCCTCTTCACCTTTTCTCCTTACATAGAAGATTGAGGCTCCCTATCACTAAATTCATAACTGTTTGCCTGGAATTTCTCCCTAGGGAATGTTATTAACAGCAACTTAGTGGCTGATGGATGGCGGCGTTGCTGGGGCTCTGTTTTGCATCCAGGCAGCCGAAGATCCATCACCGAAATTCACATGGGCAGGCGTGGATTAAATAAACACCTCGAGAAATATTTATTGCAGAGGGGAAATTGGACTGGAGCCTTGTACAGATGTGTATTTATAGTGATTTAATAATCAATTATCGCACTGGCACTCAATACCCGCCTGATTAAATCTACGCAGGGAGGCGTCTCGAGAACTTTCACTTAAAAAGGTGATTTTAATTCTATTCTGTAATTGTTTTTTAGGCTCTTTGTTGGCTGCCCAGGAGCTGTAGGTACAGGAATGGACTGTGGTGAGGAACTTTGTGGTTGGGTGTTAATGGAGCCATGAATTGATTTTATTTTCTGCTCTTTATTCCCCTCTCTCCCCGCTCCCCCAACCTTACACATTTTTATTCCCTGATAAGGGATAATTCAATCCATGAGTGCAAGTAGATCACAGTAAACTCGATGTAATGGAGCAGTAATTACCTAAAAACTGATGGATTTGGGGGGATTTTGGAGGCTAAGCAATACAAGAGGTACTGTACAAAGTAGGAGCAACTATTTTAAAGCTGATCAATGAAATGGGAATTTTCCACTGGTTTCTCTTAGACCAGCTGCCAGTTTAACCTTTCAGAGGCACTTGAAGCTCCCCAGGTCTCCCTCACAGCGTATGCTGTGGATTTTATTAGCACTTCAGCAGCTGTGAGCGTAACTCAGCAAACACTGGGATGGTATTCCAGAGGATCTGCAAGCCCAGCATTCCCAGGACATCCAGTAACCTGTTATTTACTGGCAGGCCCCTCTTTCCCAGGCGGATCTCTGCAAAACAGGGGTCAGGTCTTGTCCTGGGAGATTTGGGCATCTCTTGGGTTTTAAAGTGGCACAAAAGGGCCTTTTTCGGGAGCAGCTGGCAAAGTTAAAGTCTGGTGACATGGGATTCCTGTGTTCCCGCTCTGGGCAGCATCCCTCTGCACCCCAGGGCAGACGAAAGCACGCCGGTGGTTCCCCAAATTCCAGGGTGCAAAATCCCAGATATCCGGCAGGCGAGTGCGTTTGGAAGAAGCCACTAGTGGGAGCCGTGATCCCACAGAACCCCACAGACCCCGGGCAGGAGCGGGGAGCCCGCCTGGGCTCACTCCTCCCTTACTGGGAATCAGGGAATACCAGAAAGGCTGGGGTTCTTAAAAACGGGATCTTAAAATCCATCCAGTGCCACCCCTGCCATGGCAGGGACACCTCCACTGTCCCAGGTTGCTCCAAGCCCTGTCCAGCCTGGCCTTGGGCACTGCCAGGGATCCAGGGGCAGCCACAGCTGCTCTGGGCACCCTGTGCCAGGGCCTGCCCACCCTCACAGGGAAAAATTCCTAATTCCCAATATCCCATCCAGCCCTGCCCTCAGGCAGTGGGAGCCATTCCCTGTGTCCTGTCCCTCCATCCTTGTCCCCAGTCCCTCTCCAGCTCTCCTGGAGCCCCTTTAGGCCCTGGAGGGACTCTGAGCTTCTCCTCTCCAGGGGAGCACCCCCAGCTCTCCCAGCCTGGCTCCATGGGAAAAGGGCCCCAACCTTTGCAGGATCTTCATCTTTCCCATTGCCCCTGGCTGGCCTCTGCCTGCATCCAAAATTTGGCCTCCTGGGAGGAGAAAGGGAGGAGTAGGAAGATGCTGGGGGGATGGAGAGGTCCCCTCTGCCCTTCCCACCCTCATGGAGACCCCATGGCACCAACTGGGAGCACGATCCCATCTGTCCCTGGAGTAAGGACAAAGTTTGCTGCTCCTCCTGGTTTGTTTGAGAGATGGAGGAGGATGCAGGACACAGCCAAGCCTGGGAATTTTATTCACTTCTGGGCTGGAGGGAGCTTTCAGGAGTATCTCTGGAAGGCTTCATCCAATCATCTCCTTTTTGGCCTTGCTGAGCTTCTTCATTCTCCTCCTCTCCTGCTCCAGCCCAAATGCCTTTTCCTGTTGCTGCTCCTCTTTGGAAGCAGCAAAGCCTGGCAAAGCTGGTTTCATGGTGAATTTTTGGGGCTCCTGGCTCAGTGGCTGCCCAAACACTCAGCAGCTGGCCCATCCCAACTGCAGCACAACAAACCTGCAGGAAAATCTGGGATGCCTCCACTTCCAGCCCAGTGCATCCAAAGCACAGCTGAAGAAGCAGCTCCACATTGTTTGTTCAGACTTTACTGAGTGGCCTTGAGGAGGAAATGAGATCTTATTAGGGACTCTAATAAGGCTCCAGATCATCCTCCGTACAGAGCAGATCTGAAGGATTAGCAAAACAAATGAAGTAATGACTTTTCTGTGAAATTAAAATTTTGTAAGATAATCCAAAGAGGAAATAGAAATTTTATTTCAATTATGCATTAAACTTTCTCAGCTCATTTTGGGTCAGGGTTGGAATGCCAGGGAGAACTTAGAGCAGTGCTGGGCCAGAAGGAGCTGAAATCCTTAATCCTGCGCCGGGGTGCAGCCGTCATGGCACTGGACTCCTGAGCACCCTGGCGGGCTCCCAGACATGCCCAACAGCCCCAAACCTGGCTCTTCCCAATTAAAATCCGGGCTGTGGAGCACGGACACGCTGCACGGCTGAGCTGGTTTGTCCTCAGAAAGAGCTGCAGGAATAATTGGAATTATTCCTGGCATTGCTCTGAGCTCAGGACTCCCGGCCAGAGAAGCTCCTAACAGATGGACCATCCCATCCCTCACCGATCACAGACCACAGCAGTGTCAGGAGGGTCTGGGGCTTAACTTGGGACCGAGCATCACTTCTGACTTGATTTTAAAGGCTGAGCCACGGCAGTGATTCCAGCCCTGCTGGGGTGACTGGGGACAAAACCACCGGGGCTGGGGCAGTTTGTGTTTTACACAAGATGTTTTTATTAAGGCAGAATTCAGTCAATACTTGGATTGTCCCCAGATAGAGGACAAGGGTGTGTCACTCCATGGTGGCCTTGAGGAGCTGAGCCAGGCAAGTGTCCATCACCAAATGCACAAGAAATTGCATCCCAGAGCTCCATCCCAATGGGATCCTGCTCTACAGTGGCAAGTGTTGGTTTTCCCAACAGCCTTTCCCTTTCTGTCAAGTTTTAAGAATTCTTTACAAATCCATTTCCCACGGGGGGAAGCGAGGTGTGGGAGGGGAGGGACGCTGTGACAAGGCACACTTTCTGTCACCAAACAGTGCCATGAAAGCCCTGCTGAGGGAGGAGCCTCCAGAAGAGATTTCATCCCACATCCTCTCAGCTCCCAGGAAGGAAATCGGGGTAAATAAATCAGTAAATAAAGCTGGTAATTCATTAGGAGCCACAATCCAGGGAGTGTCACAGATGGTGACACCACAGCTCGGATGGGAGCCTCCAAAGTGAGGAAATGAGAGGTTAAAGGCATTTCCTTGGTTTTGTGAGCTGCCTCAGACAGGGCTCTTATCTTAATTGCTTCAGCCCCAGCGTTTCTCTGCACGCCTCCGACAACAAGCGCAGCTCTTTGTCCTCTCCAGTTATTAAACACTCTGCTCTGGATCCCAAGGATAACAGACAGGCTCACTGAGGAGGCAGCTCTCGAAGCAAAGCTAAAAAATCTCCTTTTTACCACCTTATCAGGGCACAGGAGGCATCCCAGAATCACAGAATGTACTGGGCTGGATGCGACCCACCGGGGTGGAGTCCTGCTCCCAGCCCTGCACAGGGCACCCCAGGAGTCACCACATGCCCGGGAACATTGTCCAGATCTCTGGAATTCTGTCAGGCTTGGGGACGTGACCACTTCCCTGGGGTTAAATCCTTCTGACAGTATTTGAACACTTTGCTTTTGTCCTCTGGCACAGAGGGTGGGATCCCACCCTATCCCCAGCCTGTGTGATGAGGAAGAAATCCAAAAGCCAGGCAGTTTCCCATCCCAGATGGGAATGTGTCCCGGCCATCTGGAAGCAGGTGGCTGTGAGCAGGGAGCATATGAAGCTCACTAAAGCTTTGTGTGAAATCTTTATTTGTTTCAGGTTTGGTTGTTTTTTTTTTCTCCCTGGGGAGATAAAACCTGCACATCACCAGTGTTGTACTGGGAGATACCCAGGAGCTGGTGGCAGCCCTGGAGAGAGGGTGGAGGAGGGATGGTCCCTTCCATCAGGATATGAGGGAGGGGGATCAGGCCTTCCATCGGGGCTGGGTGTGGCTGTTGTTCACCTTCATTTAATGCTCATTCTCAAACTGCCTTGTAGTGTGTCCATCTCCTGCAGGAGGCACAGACAAGTCCCCCTGGACAGATCATTCCCTGCCCAATAATTGAATTTCCAGCACTTTCTCCACCAACATAATTTTTTTTCTGCCAAAGCTTTCCATGCCTCCAAGAATAAAATAAATCCCTTCTATATTTATGTTTATTCTTTATATATTTCCAGGGGTTGCTGACAATTGGCTCAACACCACCAAATCTGTTGATGAAGGTGGTATTTCCCCACCAAAGGGCATTTTCCAGCCACTTTGGGAGGACAAGTGTATCCCTGTATGTGAGGAAATGGAAAGGGAATTTCTTCCCAATATTTGGTGACACCCAGGAGCTGCTGTGGCTCAAACAGCACAAGGTGAAGATGCTGAGTCAGGGGGAGGATGGTGGGGCTTTGCTTCTGCAGCATCCAGATCCCACAGGATCCCTCACAAGCAGCCAATGAACCCAGGGAGATCAGGACATACCCAGGGATATTAAAAAAAAAAAAATCCATGTGGGATTAAAATAAAATAAAATAAAATAAAATAAACATTAAAATAAATAAATAAAATGAACCAAAGTAAAATTAAATTAAAATTTAAAAAAATAAACTAAACTAAAATAAAATAAAATCATTTCCTTTAGCCAGGATCTGAGCATGGGACATCCAGTGGAGAAATCTGTCTGGGATGTGGAATGGGGAACGCCATTGGCAGCATTTACCAGAACTACATCCCAAAATATTCCCATTATTCCCCAGTGTGCCTCGTCAGCACCATGGAAAACAGTCCCTGTTGATTCCTTCAGACTCCAGCAGATCCATAATGGGAAACAAATTGTGTGTGACACCCCGGATGGATGATGGCAATGGGCAATTGTGATCCTGGTCTTGGTCAGGAATTCCATAAATTCCATAAATTCCATAAATACTGGAGAGTCAATGCTCCAGGAGTGTTCCTTTGGAGCTGGCCAAGACTGACAGCTGTCAGTGGAGCTGACATCTCTGGGATGAGGATGGAGAGAGGCAGCCCATGGATGTTGCACATCTGAGGGAGGAAAAATCTCTGTAAGGAACGGGCAGCCCTGGAGCAGCCTGGGAAAGGAAGCAATTCCCTATGGATATTTATATTCTAGGAGGTCTGCAAGTCTTCTAAATTCTGCCAGAAGGAAAAAAAAAACCACTAAACTTAAGAACTCACTACAAATGGGGCATGTCAGAGTTATTCCAAGAGCAGTCTGGCTCTTCCCTACACATTTCTATTTTTGGTGGCACAAACAGTGGCTCAGTCGTCTGGGAGGTCAGGAGTGATCCATGGTTTTAAGAAGCCCTTACATACCGCCAGCTCCTTTGGTGGGTGGTTTTCATTCCCCACCTCCTCCCTGACTCCTTCGCAGCTCCTCTTTTCAAGCTCATTCCTGCCAAAGCCACCAACTCTGCTTTTCAATAAAAGCCAGGACTCCTGAGTGACTCCTGGATCAAGGGATTTAAGGCAAACCCCACCCATTTTCACATTTCTCTGACCCGAGCACCAGCAGTGCCTCAGCTCGGGGCTTTTCCCACCTGAAGGTGATTACAGGGAAAACTGGAGAGCTGGAAATGAGCCCTGAGAAAGGCTGGGCTGGAGCAAGAGGGAAAGTGGCCATGGATTGTTATTATGCACATCCTGGAGTCCCAGAAAGTGCTGCTGAGTGGAGTCACCCAGGAGCCCATTCCTGCATCCAGAGAGGAGTATATGGACTGTGAGATGTTCCCAGCTGGAAAAGCACTACTTTAGCTTTATCTCCACAAATCCCTGGCATTGCTGCAGGGTTTGGGGTGTCTCCTTCAATCCTCTCACTTCCATGGGATGTTATTCACTGCTCCTGCCTCCTTGACCATCATCACTTTTTCAGGGAAACAGGGATTTGGGATCATCCTGCAGTGATGCTCTTAATGTTTATACAGCAACATTTGCAATTCTAGCTCTCTCAAAAAAATATCCATAGCACCAATTTAAGATTTTCTCCTCCTTCCCATAAGTGCTGTGGCTCTCAGCAGGTGTCAGCCTCACATTTTCTTCTGGAGAGGAGGATTTTTTGACAGTTTCTGGATTTTGTGAACAAGATTATGCCTCATTTGGGATAAAACCCTTTTTTGGCCATGGCAGCCCCTCTCCCTGTACAGCTATGGGAATATTTGGGAATATTTGCACTCATCACAGTGCAACCATTTGAATTCATGTGGAGGCCGAGGTTTTCCAGGGAAGTTTAATTTCAATTAGTGGCCAAGATTGCTCTTTCTCATCTGCTGCCTCTGTAATCCTCCCCTTCAATTAAAATGGAGTTTCTGCAATGGGAAATGAGAAAAATTACAACAATTTCATGGAACAGCAGCCTGTGCTTGAGCCCAAGTTGCTGCACGTCCGTTTGGAAAGAAAACTGGGATATGGGTGGGTTCACTGATCCCTTTTACTTTCACCTCCCCACACCTTTGGCTGCAAACACACAATGCTTAATTGAGTTATCCCAACTCTTTTCCCCTTTCCAGCGGGTTTTGAACCAGAACAAATTTCCTCTTTTCCAAGCACGATGTCCCTGGGGTGAAGCTCTGCAGCACATTAGGAATGAAGATCTGTAGAGGTGAGTTATCCACCACGCCAATCACTGCCCACCATGTCTCCCCTGAAGGATCCCTGTTGTGTGTTTAATAAAACATCCAAAATGGGGCTCAAATTTCCTTGCTCCTATGAAAAACTCATTGCTGCAGCTCCCGGAAAGTGTTGATCCATTGAGGGAAAAGCCTGAGCCCACAGAGATGCTGGCAGCTCTGTGGTGTTGAGGGGCTCCTGTCCCAGCACATTTCTAAAAATGGACACTGGGCATGCAAGGGGGAAACTAAGGCAGGGAAGCAGGTGCAGACAGAGAATTTGGGGTGAAAAACTCAGGGAAAGGAGCTTCCCTCTTTGCAGCTTCATGTTGGTGCACATTGACTTTAAATATTCCCCAATTCCAGCAGCGGCAGCACCAACTCTCCCAAACTCCTGGATGGCTCCAACAGGCCATTTCCATATTTGCTCAAATATGCACCCGAAAATGCAGCTTCAATTGTGCATTTGATTGTAAAAGTTGCAGCTCCTGCTGTGCTGCTTGGTGACATAAATCAGCCAGTGCTGGGGCAGAATCCCAACGCTCCCCTCCAGCACGGAGCAGCCGAGGGAAGGATTTATCTCCAGACCCAACATTGTTCCCAGGAGAGCAGCACGAGCCATTCTGCATAACAAACACTCCTGGGCTGTGGGATACAGGGGAAACACATCTCCCTGCTCCTTCCTGACAGACTCTCTGGGAGAGGCTGCTGAGGAGCAGGATTTCCACCTGAGTTTGTGGTGCTGATGGAGAAACCAAAGTGCTTAGGTCCAACGGCTGGTGTGGCATCAGGACCACCATGAATCTGAGATGGAGGGAAGATCCATAGGAAAGTTTTGTTTCAATTTGTTTTTCTTATGGAGCTTTATAGCCCAGCTGGGGCTTGCAGGTTCACTATCACGACATCCAAATTTTGGTGGGGGAAACTGAGGCACGAGAAGGAAACATTCTGTTGAAAGCTCAGGATGAAATATCCTGAGCTGGACCCACCAGGATCATCCACTCCAACCCCTGGCCCTGTGCAGACACCCCCAAATCCCAGTCTGGGCATCCCTGGCAGCGCTGTCCAAAGGCTCCTGGAGCTCTGGCAGCCTCGGGGCTGTGCCCATTCCCTGGGGAGCCTGGGCAGTGCCAGCACCTCTGGGGGAAGAACCTTTCCCTAAATCCAACCTAAGCCTCCCCTGGATGTGGATAAGCCTCCAGGAGATGGTGCACAGAGCTCATTCCCCCCTGTTTTGGGGGTTTTATCATCCCTTTCAGCTCTTTAAATCACTTCCTGTGGCAGCCCTTCCTTTGGATGGGCTGGAGCTGCCCTGCGCCCCATCCCTGAAGCTGGCAGCTCCCAAAGGACACAGTAATCCCTGGATGCTTTACAAAAAGACACTGGACTCTTTGAAATCCCCCTCTCCTGAAATGAAGGGGAATCAGAATTGAAGGGAAATCTGAAATGGAGAGGATTCACAGGAAGTCTTTGCTTCCATTTGTTTCAATTAAGGAGTTTTATTTCAGGGCTGGGTTTGCAGGTGGAGCAACGAGCTCCACTTTTTGCTGGGAAAAAGTGAGGTTCAGGAAGGGAATGGCCCATAGCAAACTCAGGGTGACTTTGGATGTGGATTGATGCCTTGGGAAGGCTGCCCTAGAACAGAGACTGGATGGGGCAAAAGAATAAAGCAGAGATTTATTAAAAGGATCTCCTCCATGGATCCACCTTGGGCAGCACCAGAGCCCAGCCAGGGCTGCACCCAAGAAGAACCAAAATGGTCCCAAAATGCACGAGCGCTCCCGGGGGCTCTCCCTGGGATCAGCTCTGCTCCATTGGCACCTTGGAGTTCATTGTCCCATTCCAGCTTCAGCCCAGGCAGTCCCACCCTGCTTGTTTTTCTCTCTCAGCCCACAGGGTTTGTGCTGCTGGGCTGAGATTTGGATCATTTGTCCTTGGTGCCCAGCTGGAGCAGGAATTGTTTTGTCTCCCTGCTCTGTGCAGGGAGCTCAGCATCCCCTCATGTGAAGCTCAGACCCACACACTAAAGCAGCACAGAACCTGAAAAATAGACAAGCTAAACCTGAGGCGTCCGGATAAGTATCCAGGAGGTGATTTCAGGAGCTGTAATCCCTCCCCTTTTGTCCACCTGCTAATTGTCCATCTGTCCTCTTCATCCCTTTCAGCTCTTTAAAGTCTTCTCATTCCCCTCTTTAAAGCACTTTATCCCTGGATGGGATGAAGCCACCCTGAGATACACCCTGGTGTCTGGCAGCTCCCAAAGGAGACAGAAATCCCTGGGTGCCCCACAAAAAACCACTGGGCTCTTTGAAATCCCCCTCTGCCATCCTGGGATCGAGCAGCCAGCTGGCAAGTTGGGAGGAGAGCTGTGGTTAATAGTAATTAGAGATGTTAATAATTGAACAGATGATGAACCAGGGCGTGGGGAGATTAAAGTAGAGATTTGCCGAGGGGGTTTAGATGCATGAGTCCAATTAAAAAGAACAAGAGGAATTAGACGAAATTGAGGCTGAGTTCCCAAATCCCTTAAGCTTTGGCGGGAGATGGGGATGGAATGAGCTTTGTCCATTCTCTGCTCCATCCCAGTGCTGGACTGGGCCCATGGCAGCTCCATTGTGGCCATCGTGGTGCTGAGCCAAGGGCCAGGAGGGGCAGAGATCAGCAGCACCACAGACCAGCAGGACAGGCCATGATTCCCAACATTCCCATGGATTTGGGGGACATTCCCAGCTCCAGGGGTGTTCACTGTCTCAGCACGTGCAGCCAGCAGAGTCACCTGCTGCTCCTGCCAAGAGCAGCTCTGTAAAACGCCCCTGGGCTCGGCATCTCCACAGCCCTTCTTCCAAGCAGCCCTTATCTTCCCAGAGCTGCTTCCTCAGGCGTTGCAAATACCACGATCCCTTTCTTCCTAAACACTCCACGGGGGAAACTGGGCATTTAATTTCCAAATAAACGCCTCAGATTTTTGTTTCTTTTTTCCCTGCTGCTCCCCAAGTGGTTGTAATAATAATAATAATTAATCATAAGCAGAGCTGACTCCTCTGAATGGGACAATAGTGACACTGGTTGGCAGCTCTATCATCCTTCCCAGACAGCAACTCATTAATCCTGGAACATCAGGAGTTGTTTTTAACACCCCAGTTGTCATGAACAGGGCAACATCCTTGGGATCACTCCTGTCCTTCTGACCCAAAAAAAAGTGATGATCTGGGTTTGGGGGTGGTGGGAGATGCTTGGAGCACCCCACGGAACTAGCATGGATTGGATATACTTAAAAGAAAATAAATTAACACAACCCCCAGGCTGGAAAAGAGAGGGGAACAGAAGGCTTTGGGCACAAGACCTCGAATTTTTAGGGGGGCCCTTCCCACCAAGGAGCTGCTCCTTTAAAAATTAATAATTTATTCCACTTTTCCCCCTCTTCCCTCTAACTGACTGGTTGAGGGTTTATTTTTCCTCTCTCAAGTAGAACAATGGGAGGGTTTTGAAGCTGGCAATGCAATAATGCCAGAATCTTCAGTTTCCCCATTATGATTCCTCATTAGAAAGTTATTTCCCCACGATTTGAAATATAAATGATGCCTTTGATGTCTGCCTCTTTAAAATGGCTCTTTCTAATTTCCTTATTTTAATTTTTTTTTCCCAAAAAGATTCTTCCCCCCCCTTTTTCCCTCCCCAACCCCCAGCACCATTTAACTCACCCCCAGTGCTCCGATGCGCCGCTGTAAACACGGCTTGGGCAGAATAAATAAACTGCCTCGAACTGCAAGATTTTGCTTTGAACAAATGGGATAATTGGGGCAGCTGGAAAAAAAAAAAAAAGGAAAAAAGAAAAAAGAAACAGCCTTGGATGCGATTTCTTTTATTATATTTTTTAAAGGACAGGGAAATAAAGGCTGAGCCTTCCTGCTTGGGAGCGTGGAGCACTAAGTGGTGTGAGCCCAGCTGGGCTGGCAGTGCTGCCACGAGTTGTGTCCCCAGCAGCATCTCCAGCTCCCTCTGCCCTTCCCTTTCCCAGTTTTCCTGGTGGGCCGGGACAGGGGCTGCAATGTGCTGGTGGAGGCTCCAGATAAGGCCCTGCCAATTTAGCTGGGAGTTAATTAAAGCCGGTGCTCCTCACACTGGGGCAGTGCCAGCTCCTGCTGTCACTGCCTGGGCTGCAGATCTTTCCCTTTCCTTGAGCACTGTCCTGAGGGCAGGGACAGAGGGAAGGAGGGGTGTGGATATCCAGGGAAAGCCTTTTCCCACCTTCACCCCTGGGTGGATGAGCATTCCACATCCCAGAAAGATTTCCTTGGCAAAGCCGGTGTCTGCCCACGAGTGCCAGGCTCTGCCTGCCTGATGCTGGTGATAAAACCCCGATGCTGGAATTTAATTAAAAACTATTCTTTCCTTGGCATGGCAGGATCCCAGCCTCTGCTTCCAGATGGATCCAGGGGAGCAGGTTCAGTGGGGTGTGGGATCTCCAGAACGGTGGCTCAGGGAGGGTGGGACACAGGGGCACAACTGTGGGAGCACATCAGGGAGAGGAGAAGCGATGCCAGCCCAGGCTGGCAGCATCCCCGGGGTTCTGGGAGATGGAACACTCTTCCTGAGCAGCAGGACCAGGCTGGTGCCAAGGCAGAGAAGTCAAGGGAAAAGCCACTGTATTATTTTTTATTTTCTTGATTTAACCTTTCCCTCTCCAAATGCTCTGGCTGAATTTCCAGAGGGGAAGTGTCCCATTGGTGCTGAGCATCCCAGGAAAGCAGGGAAATCTCGGGGCCATCCCAGCTGCACAGTCCTGCCCCGGATTTATCCAAGGGATGCTGGCAGGAAGCAGCTCCCTGAAAAATTAACAAGCTGGTGTATTCCTCTACCTGCAGCATCCCAAAAATCACGGCTGGTTGGGATTCCAACTGTGCCTACCATGGAAAGAGAGATAGTCCTGGAAAAACAGGATGGCAAAAGGGACTTGGAAGCAGAGAATAACTCTGGAAACACCTAAAAACTCATGGGAATTCCCAAATGAAAGCATGAAAACCCCCAAATAAACTCATGGAAACCCTCAAATCTAGGGCAGTTTTGTTCCATCTCATGAAAATCTGGCACAACTGACAAGGACTGAGCACCTCCTCAAGTCACTGGGTGGTGATGAACATCCAGGATATCTTCCCTGGCTTCATGGCCCATGGATACCTGGAACAAGCTGCAAATTAAGACTGGAATAGACAGAACTGCGTTTCACATCTACATCAGGCTTTTTTTTACCAGCCCTGCGAGCTGGACAATGATTATTTTATAAAAATAGGATATTAAAGAGAGAATCAGGCTCAGATGAAAAATTCAAGAGCGACTCCGATTTAAGTTTTCATCTCCCAGCGATGTCCAGAGGATGGATGTCTGCAGGAAAAGGACAAACTGCACATTAAAGAGAGAGCCTGATGATAAAAACCTTCACTTAAAATATACATTTCTGCCCCATGTTATTAATAACATGCGAGATTAATATTTTAAATGGGATGAATTTTAAAAAATGTCATTTCCAAGCCACATTGGAAGGTTTTTGCTGAGATTATGGAATGAGGGGAGGACCCTTCCCTGTATTCATTGCAAGAGTGTGATGTATATTTTATAGATGTTAAATATAAATATCAGATTCCATCCTCTCCTCATCTTCTCTATGTTTTCCTGTGTCTGTTTGCACTTTGGAGCCAATACTGACCTGGCTATTTTCAAATAAAACTGAAGAATGTGGGCTGGGAAAGTCAAAAGGACCCCTTCTGCCTGGAAAAGTTCCACCTTCAATGGATTTCCCACTTCCAAAGGGCACAGGAGCAGCTCAGAGCCAGGTCCTCGTGTGCAGGAGCAGGAGGGAGAAGTCCATAACTCACTGCTGGGCCCGGGATGCATAATTTATCCCCAGCAATTCCCATCAATTGGTTATTAAAAGTGCCCTCCCTGGATTAAGCATGAACAAGGGAAGAGATAAATCTCGTTCCCAAGGTAACTAACTCCCAGTTATGCACCGCAGGGAAAACTTTGCTTAGTTTGCCCATTTTGCAGTCAAAAAGGAGCATTTTGGTGCAAAGCAGGGCAGCATTCCCATCTTTAACCTCCATGAAGGTCCCTGATCCTCGTGGGCTCTCCAATGACCATGGGAGTGTGGAAATAATCATATCTTTAAAAATAAAGTGGAGCTGGATCCATTGGCATCCAGAGCATTGTTTTTGTGGAGCTCAAAGTCATTTCCCTCGATGGCCTCTGGATGAGGCACAAAGAGCATCCTGGCATCACTGAGCCAAACAAAATGGAAATAATTAGGGAGAAAAGATAATTTCCTGGAGCAAAGCACCCTCCAAGCTGCCATTCCCTCCCTGCTAAATGCTGAGGATTGGAGCTCAGTGTCTCATTGAGATAACGACCATGAGATGCTGGGGAGTCTCTCTGGGGCAGGAGGGAAGATCTGGGAGACTGAAACTGGCAAATATTCACTTCTGGAAGCTGCAGTCCTGGGAGGTGGCTTTGACGAGGACAAGGTGCCCTGAACACCTGGGATGGAAATGGGGGAGTTGAATTCCCTCCCTCCCATCTCTGGGTGATTTTGTGCCAGAAGTTTGGGCTTTTTATCCTTCCTGATGTGGCTGTTTGGATAAGATCCACCTTGTCTTGCCCAGGAATGCTCCTCATCCTGCAAGGTCCAGGTGTGCTGGTGCTCTTGGCTGTGTTTTTGGAGGGGCAAGTGTTGCAGGGACATTCTTTCTTTCAGGATTTTTCATAGAGCAACACAGAGGAAGGAAAGAGAAAACAATTTCTATTTCTGCTCCTTGTTTTCCCATGTGGAATGTGTTTGGAGAATTGTTTCCCTGGGGTGATGGCTTGGTTGGATTCTGGTGAGGATTGTTTGAGCTGATGGCCAATCCAACCCACCTGGGGCTGGGCTCTCAGAGGGGGTCATGAGTTGTGAGGAGTTAGATATGGGAGATAGAAAAAGTAGGTTTGTAGTTTTAGTATCTCCTATAAATAGTATATTAATGTATTATAGCATAGTTATAATAAAGAAATCATTCAGCCTTCTGAGCTGGAGTCAGACATCAGGATTTCCTCCCACGGGGTTCACCTGCATTTTACAATAGGGAAGTGGAAGGAAGAGGTCAAATCTACTCCCCTTTATTTAGAGCAATAAATAAAAAGCCATAAACGTCCATGGTAAATAATAAATACAGCTAAAAAGCCCAGAACAGCTGATCTTGCTGCATCCCAACTCCAGTGTTTCCTCATGGAAAGCCACATCCAACAGCCCCGGGCATAAAAGCTTTGAGTTTCCTCATCCTTGCCTATCTGGTCCTTATTTCCTTGCAAGATTATGGAAAGGTATTCCTATTTTCAGGCATTCCTTCCTGTTTTCAGGCATTCCATCTTATTTTCAATCATTTTACTCAGCAATTTTTCTCCTTCTATTTCCTCGTGGTCAGTAACATGCCCCAGGTACCAGCAGGACCTGAAGCTCTCCACATCCCCCACTGCTTTGCTTCTCCTCATTGGCATCATGTGAAAACTGAGAAAAACTTGTCCTTATGCTGGTATCATAATAATGATCCCTCTGCAAAGAAAAAGAAAAAAGTTTAAAAAGATGGAAAAAGGGCAATAAATCTGATAAAAAGAGAGTGTTGGGTGCACACAGGCCCAAACAGGGAAAGAATAATTTATTCCTTTCTTTCCCCTGGGAGAAATTACTTGGACATAGAGGAAGAGGAGTGGCTCTGGACACATAAAAGCCTAAGTGGGGATGTTTGAATAATTCAGGCAGAGGAATGATTAAAAAGCAAGAGGTTGGCCAAAGCAGGGACCAGCTCAGGAGGACGCAGGTCCAGGCATGGCCAGGCAGAGGCAATCTGGGCCGGGCTGAAGCCCACCATGGGAACAGGGGGACCCTGCCCCACTCCGGGGGCTCTCCTGCACCTCCGAGGCTCGGCATCAATAGATGGCACTCAAGAACTGCTCCTTCCTGCAGTCACCGGTGTGGGGATGGTGGAGAGGTGATGGATCAACTGGGGAACGACTCTGGGAGCTCAGGTGGCCGCCCAGCCCTTCTCGCCTGGTTTGGGAAGGCAAAGCCACGAGCTCGGGATGTTCCAGGTTCCCAGGCATGACAAGGACTGTTTAAATGAGAGCGAAACCTGCTCAAGGCTTCCCAAGGACACACGTGCGTGCTGGCATCGAGACAGTGCCACATTCCCATCTCCCGTGCTCCCGGAGCAAGGGCAAAAACAACAGGGACAGAGGGAGGGCGAAACCCCTCCAACCTCCTCCACCAAATTGCTTTTATTTAACAGCCTCGGTCAGCCTCAAGTAGGTCACAAGGCTGTGTGTGTATCTTCAGAATAAAGTCTTTAATCGGCTGATGGATATGAAAAAATAAATTACAGTGGCAAAATGTAATAAACGTTAAAGGGAAAATGATGAGAGTAATATAAGTACATTGATTTAACTAGGATGATATAGAGGAATTGTCTGCTTTATAGGTCTTTAGATGTCTATTAGCAGCTCTGTATTAAGGAATAGGGCTGTTCTCTTGATATACTTAAGAGCTGTCAGTAATTCCTATTTCACACTCCACTGCTTCAATTCAGAGAGCTCCGTGCAGCCCCAGCGACCCCATCCCGGGCTCGCTGGAGGGTGACCGCCTGCCGAAGGCTTCCTTTGCAGGCTCGGGATTATTCAGAGCCCGAGGAGCTCTGCGGGGCCGTTTGTCTGAACGACGCCTTCCCGAGCCCGGCTCTTCCTCCCCTGCGAGAAAACGAGGCTTGGCTTGGGGGAAAAAAACCCAAAGCTTCACTCTGCGGGATCCAAGGTGTATTTTCCCTGTGTTTAGGCTCATACCTGCATTTCATTTTCATTTTTTACATCTGCCTCCATGTGCTTATTTTCACCCGAGGGGTGGGAAATCCATCCTGCTTTTCCTGTTGACCGTTTGAGTGTTTCAGCTCAGCTCCCAAGCCAGCCTTAACGAAAATGCAGAAATATTTTCCCAAAAACAGAGATGAGACAGGGAGTTGGGAGCAAATTGAAATTTTCAAAGGGGAAAAAGCGAAAGGGTGGGAGCACAGAGAGGTTTGCAGGCACCCAACACAGCCTGGATAGGAAAAAGCAGAGGTTTTGGGAATGCTGCATCTTCATCCTGCCTGAAAGAAGGCAAAGCCAAGGCTTTTTCAAAATCATAGCAAAAAAAAATGTGCAATTATGCTTTTTCTCCAGGGTCAGCAGCTGTAGGTGCCATGTGGTTCCTACCAGCCTTGGGATGCTCCTTTTGGGATGTGTTTCCATGATGTCCTAGGGAGAAAACCCCATGTTGGGATAGAGCCCATTCCAGCTGGAAACAAAGGGTTCAACCCTCTGAGGATGGAGCAGGAGGGATAAGACAGAGTTCAGCTCCAAAATCCAAATAAAACCCTGAATAAAAAAGAGATAGGATGGGTTTGATCCCAAATTGCCTTTCCTGATTCTTAGCAGGAGAGGAAGTATTTTGGAAAGTATCAGAAACATGATAAAAAGTTGTTTTCCTTGATATTTCATAACATTTTCCCCTGCAGCATTTTGGCCGCTTTCTCTTTCCTTTCTTTTTTTATGGCTTACAAGTAAAATAGTTTTTTTATCGAAAATCTGTTTTTCAAGAACAAGAAAATCAATAAAAATATATCAGTTTATTCCTTTGTTAAAGAACTAGGAAAGGTCCCCCTGTGTAAAAAAGAAACACAAAATGTCTTGTTTGGGTTGGAAAGGGAACTTTAAATGCCTCATTAAGAGAGGAATCCTGCACTTAACATCGGGGTTTTGCATAAGAGTTTGAAAAATCCCGGCCGTGAGCGATTCCTAAACCAAATAAAAGAGGGCAGAGAGCATCGAAGAACTGGTTTGCAATGATTGATTTAGCCAATTCCAGCCCTAACCGAATTCCTGAGGCCTCAATAATCTCTTTAGCATCGTCAGGTCGGGCTGTGCACGCCGCCCTTGATCCGATGCCGTTCCCTTCCTTCCCTTTATGAACAGCCCAAAGCCAGGGATGCGGTGGAATTCATCTGGCACTTCCCTGTGAATCGCCTGCCCTCGAAGTGCGGATTTTCACCTTTGGGAAGGACTCCAGAGAGCCGGCAGTGCTCTGCATCCCGGCTGGATCCTTGGGAGCCGTTACAGGGATGCAGAGCTGCACTTTGGCTCTGTAAATCAGCAGCTTTTAACCCCCCTGAGCACAAACACAGAGAATTTTCCCCATTCCTCAGTCCAAGCCAGGGCGCTGAAGGACAAAGGTGACTTGTGTATTTTAATTTATTAATCTCTGCTGCTGTTCGCTTTGACTTCAGAGGCATTTTCACATCTATTTTTTTTCCCTTTTTTTTTTTCCCTGGCCATATTCCAGCTGATCCAGGACGTGTTTGATATTGCTGTTCCCAGATCAAAGCACTCAATGTGCACAGATTTCGGTGAATTGAGAAGGGAAGCAGGAGATGGTTTTATCTCCGTGCCTCCTGCCAGGATCACCCGGAGCCCAGCCTTCCCTCCGTTTCAGCCGCGTGATTCAGCTGTGCCCCAAAGCCTCTCTGCGAGCCCAGGGAGGGGGCAGTGAGGTGGGGAAAGCATCACTCACACCTCTGGAGCTGGGAACAAGCTCCAGCACAGATTTCTGGACAACCTTCCAAAGGGCAGCAGGCTTGAGCTGTGATCCGAATCCAAGGAAGAGGTGAAGAGCTTCTGGTGCTCCCATCTCACCCCTGATACTTCCATCTCACCCCTGGGACTTCCAGCTTTACATCTCCTGCCAGGTGCTGGCATGTCCCTCCTGGAACTTCCATCTTCTCCCTGCTGCTCCTCTCATGTCATCCCTGCTCTTTGCGTCTGTCTTTGTGTTTCCATGTCATCCCTGGAGCTTGGACCTCAGCATTTCTGTTTCCATTTCACCAATACCATTTGCACCTCCCCATTCCTGTTTGCACCTCCCCATTCCCGTTTTCATCTCCATCTCCCCATTCCTGTTTCCATCTCCATCTCCCCATTCCCGTTTCCATCTCCATGCTGGTTCTTCCATGTGCCCCCTGGTATTTGCATCCCACCCCTGACACTCCAGCCCACACTTTACCATTCCATCTCCCCTGGTTCCTGTGTCTCCCTGCTGGCCCTGGCATTTTGCCTCTCTCCTGGTGGGCACCATGGATTCATCAGGCAGTGCTGCCCCAAGTCCCTGAGCCCAGACCCTGCCACGCACCAGGTGGCCAATCCAGAGGTTTGTATCCTCCCCACAGGAAAGGGCTTGAACGTGGGATCCTTTTGGTTTTGTCCACCTGCCCCTACTTGGGCTCCATCAAGGACCAGCACTGAAGACCTGGAACAGGCTTGGATGTGCCAGGACCTGCAGGGCTGGGAACAAGCAGGATCCATTCCAGCACAGCAGGATGAAGGAAGAGAACAGGAGGGAAGGGGGTGCAAAGTCACCCTGCATCAAGGAATGACTTTTGGGTGAACACCCAGCACATGGAGGGGTTTGCTGTACTAAAATGAAAACTCTGCCTGCCATGAGATGGATTAACCCCACAGAGGGAGCCTAGGAATGCTGAAGGTTTGCTCTCACAGGAGCTTTGAATCCCAACAAGGGGGCAGCTCGAGCCACCCTAAACCCCATACTCAATGTCTCCCTAAATCAAACACTCAGTGTCTCCCCAAATCCCATACTCAATGTCTCCCCAAACCCCACACTCAGGGTCTCCCCAAACCCCACACTCAGGATCTCCCCAAATCCCACACTCAATGTCTCCCCAAGCCCCACACTGAGTGTCTCCCCAAACCCCACACTCAGGGTCTCCCCACCTGCAGTGCAGCTCCTTTGCCTTCCCCTCACAGCTCTAACAAAGGAATGACACAACATTTCTATATAATAACATTTATTGCTGCAGCCACAGGGAAAGAGCATTTCTGAGTGCTCTAGGAGCCATATGTGGGCAGCACAGATTTGTCTCCATAAGGGTTTTTCCAAGAGTGCTGCAGCAGAGAAAACTGAGGAATTAGGAACACAAAAAAAAAAAAAAAAAAAAAAAAAGGTGGGGGAGGAAAAGAAACCCTTCCTCTGTCACCAAAGGTCAAGGTAGAATGTCACATCTTGAGGACAAAATACCTGAAGTCTGGAGAGAAAAGGCTTAATGTATCTGTGGGCACAAAGGAAACCCTCAGCATCCAGGGTTCTTGTGGAGTATTTGTCAAAGCCAATGTTGCATTCAAATAAAAACATAACCATCACACCAAAAGTGATGCTTCATGTCTAAAACCTTCAGGTCCAGGATGCAAGTCCTGCCATTTGGTGTTGGACATGTGGCCAGGAATTGCTCAGAGATGGAAACAGAGCCTGTTATCCCCTGCTAACCAAAGACAAAACCCCACAAATCTGCTCTGTGCCCATGTGCCCATCACCACAATTAAAGGGTATCCAGAGGATGAGGAAACCTCCCTGTGTCAATCTCGGTGGCACCAACCTGTCCTTCCCCAGCAGCACCACAGGTCACAGCCTGGCACAGAGGGACACGCTCCTGCTGCCATCTCTCATCAGCCCTTGCTCCCCAAATGCCCTTTAATTAAGGATAGTTAAAGACTTTCACTGCTTGGAGCTGATCCTGAGCCTGGGTTTGTGTCTGCAGCAAGAGAAATGGGCAGGGATTTTTGCAGTGAGGAGAAGGATTGAGTAGTTAAAAGTGATGCTGCATTAATGGACATTAATGGACATAAAAATGAAAATAACCGACCCAGGCTCCCCCTTCAGCTCCATGTCCTTCTGGCCCTGCCGGCCTTTGGATAAATAAAATATCAGGCTCTGCCCTGCACACAGAGCTGGGAGAGGCAGAGGCACCACTGGGGCACTTCCCTGCCCTTCCCTTTGTGCTCAGCCAATCCCAGACATTGACAGATCCATTGGTTATTGGTTAATAACGAGCAGTGCCCGTTAATGGCAGGGGCTGTGTTTTCTTGCATTCCTTAGTGTCAGGAGGCAGTTCACAGTTCTCCATGGGACAGGGACACTCCTGGTCCTGCTTCTGGGACATCTCACCTTCAGGTGTTGCATCATTGAAGCTGTGGATGCTCCATCCCTGGAAGTGTCCAAGGCCAAGTTGGATGGAATTGTGAGCAGCCTGGGCTAGAGGAAGGGGTCCCTGCACAGGGCAGGGGGTGAAACTGAGGGGGTTTAGGGTCCCTTCCAACCCAGGCCATTCCATGATCCTGTAATCCTATGATTCTATGTTTTTTATGACTCCATGATTCTTTTATGGCTCCATGATTCCACGACTGTATGATTCCATGAGTCTATAATTCTATGGTTATATGATTCTACAATTCCATGAATCCGTGACTCCATGACTCCATGATCCCATGATTCCATGACTCCACGATTCCATGACTGTCTGATTCCATGATTCCATGATTCTGCAGCCCAAGCTGTCAGAGCATTGGTTGGTAGGATGGTCGGGATGGACGAAGACAAGAGATCTCTGAAGCCAGGGCTTGGACGTGCAGTTTATTACACAGGGCGTGGGTGCAGGGGCCCTGCTTAAAGCCGCAGCTCGGAGCAAGCCCAAAAGAGCAAGAGAGAGAGAGACAGGCAAGGGCAAGAGCAAGAGCAAGAGAAAGAGTAAGGGAGCAAAGTTCCCATTACAATACAACAAGTCTTCTTCTATGCTGAATATTCTAATTTTCACTAACCAGTCTAGTCCAAGATACAAATCCTATAGCATTTACACACAGCCTATAATAATCATTACACTACCATACTGTGTTACATTTTAAACCCTAAAAACTACTCTTTGGATCTCCCAAGCTAGCAGGGTCTGCTCTGCCCCTTAGAGCTGTCTGCGAGCAGAGGGTGTTGTTTCATCAAAAGGGGATTACCTTCAGCCAGCCATACCATTGTTTTCCAGTTGTTCAGTAACCAAAGCTTGGTATCTCAAAGCTTGATTTCATTTCAACCTCACTTATAGTTTCTATAGTCTCCAAATCTTTTGCCAGGCAATCATATTTATAAGGCTTTCCTGTTTCATCTTCCCCAATACCAAGCCACTGTAAAGCTGCTATGGAGGTGGCCAGAGCCCTTGGGAAATTTAGGTCATCCGTCTCCATGGCCAAGAAATTCCAGCCTTCTACTGGAATGGGACAAAGTCCTGGTGGTGGCTTCCTCAGGGAAGGACAAGTGACCCCATGGGAGGGGATGGAGATGAGGGAAGGGATGGGATGTCTCCTTACTGGTCATTTTGCCCTCTAGGGAACTGCCTGGAATAAAATCCCTGGACATTTCAATGCCTCTGGCTAGGAAAGGAGACGTGGGACAAACCTCTTCATTCAGGGCTTAATCCCTGGGGCTCATTTCCAACCTCTGATTTCCAGAGACGCAGACCAGTCCCAAAAATATCTTTCCTGAGGAAAGGAGTGAAGAACATGCTCCAGAGGCTGCATGGAGAGGATGGCAGCACTGCAAGCCTAACCTGCACTAGACATGGGAATCTCCCCTCCAGAAGGAGCTCCTGAAGGGGCTCAAACAACCATAAATCCCAAAATCTGGAGACTCCCTGATGAGCAGTGACAGCAGCTCATGGCTGGCTGCTCCCAGAGGAATTTTGGGGCTGGGGGCATTGGCAGGGGGAGAGACATTCCCATCCAGGAGCTCCACGGGCTCGCCAGGCAGCAGCCAGGAGCCACCTGCCTACAGCAGCTGGAATATGGAGTGAGCTGGAGCAAGAGCCATGCGTGCAGAGGAACATCTCATCCCTGGAACTGCCAAGCTGCTCACAGAACAGATGGCTCCAGGTTAAATGTGAATTGCAAACCTAAAAAATAAAAATGGTGTTTGTGCCCTTCCCGGCACCTTTATGATATATAAAGATACAGCAAGTGGTTTTATTTCCTTAGGAGGAAATGTGGTTGGGGTTTTTATCCTTTTATTAGGTTTGTGGATTTTTATTTTTTTTCATCTTGCATTAGGGAAAACAAGGCAGGGTTTTCCTACTGGGGGCTGGGGGAGCTCAGCTGGATTTTGGAGGGTATTTCAGCTGTGGGAAGGGGCAAAGCTTAGGAAATGCTAAAGCTGTAATGCAATAAATTGCATGAAACAAGGAAATAATACAAGTTCTCCCTGCAGAAGTCCAAAAGAGAGGTGGGCTCAGACTGGGGCTGGAGCAGGGGAAAGCCATTGGGGTCTCCAAGAGATCTCCCAAAGTCAATTTGTGTCTGGCAAAGGTTGAAAGGGCCCTCTCCTCCTTCAGCTGGGTGTCACAGCGGAGTTAAGGTGGCATGTCACAAAAATTACCTCTCCCAGACATGCAGTTTGTCCCTGGCTCAGATTTATTCTCCTGGAGTGGAATTAGCCAGAAAATCATTTGGAAACACTGTGTTTTACTTTGAGTTGGCTTGGAATGAGGCAAGAGAGAGGTAAAACCACCCCTTCAGCCCCTCTTTCCCCTTCCTCAGGGCAGATTTATTCCCTGTGCCAATCCTTCAATGCCTTATCCCAACAACAGGTTTAAACACAGGTGGGACAACTAAATGGAAAAATAAGATTGTGGTTATTCCATAATCTTTCATTGATGCAACACTCACTATTCAGACAGAGACAAAAGAGGCTGTGCATCTTTTTGGAAAATAAATCTCCCACTGCTTATTTTTTCCCCCATGTAGTGAGGAAAAATATATTATTCATATGAAGACAAGGACCAGCTGAAGGACTTGCAGCTGAGGCTGTGGCTGGAGCAGCAGGAGTTGTGCCTGGCAGGTTTGGAGCTGGGGATGCTGCGAGGGAAAATCATTGGGGTAAGCAGGGATACAAAGCCATCCTGGCTCACCAATGTGGCAATTTCCTCCTGCAGCCAGGGAAACGGAGCCTTTGGGCTTGGCTTTGTCAATTAATTCAACGTCTGGTTCACCTTTTGGAGAGAAGGAAAAGAGGGAAAAAAGCTTTTCAGAGCTTTCAAAAATAGCTCAGCAAAATGTTTTGGCATTTGTGAAACAAAGCCTTTCACTTCAGAGGTACCAGCATGAGCAGCTCAGCGTTTTTCAAAGGTTTGCTGCTCTTTAATTCTTTTTTAACCTGAAATTATTCATCTCATTAACATAATCCTGAATTCACACTGCTTTGGTCCTCCTCAAACATTATTTCCAGCAGATGCACAAATTGATCACAAAACCCCCTTCAGTGTGGATTGACCCCGAGGCCATGGTTTTTCCAGATTCACACCTCATTCCCAACTCTCCCATTAGGAAATCCATCTGTGACCTGGTGCTGAGAACTGCAGCTCCATGACAAACCCACCTGGGGCTCCCCACATGCCCAGGAGGGCTTGCAGCAGGTCCAAGCAGCTTCCAGCTGTGGGAAGGGTGGGACTGAGGTGGGGATACACCCTCAGCCACTGAGTTAGAACTATGGGTAAGGGGCTCGATTTATTGGGAGAAATTCAGAGGAAGTTCTGCTGGAGTTATGTAACATAAAGACACCCTGTGGTTGCTTCTGTCACAGATATAAATATGTACAGATAAGATCCATCTCCGTTTGGGAGAATCCTCATTGCCTTCTGTTCATTCCCATTAACTCTGCATCCCCCGGTGACTCCATGGCCCAGTCGAACGTCTATGGCCACAGTGAGTGCACTCCTTCAAACAACACATTCCATCCCTGTGCACCTGGAGGCACCTGTGGGAAGATGAGCTTGGGTATAGAAACTGGGAGATCTCCATAAATCTTCATTTTGGGTGTGTGGGAATGTGGTTTTGGGCATGCACATCCCAAAATCCAGGACTTCAACAAAATGCTTCAGGCAGGGAGGGTCTGGGGGATTTCTTTCCTCTTCAGTTGGTCAAAACCATTTTGTTGCCAACATAATTCCACAGATTTAATCAGAAATGTGTTGAACAGACTTCCCCAAATGGTGGAGACACTGATTGTGGAGGGATTTAAATGACATGTAGATGTGGCACTTGAAGACTTGGCGTAGAGGTGGTCTTGGCAGTGGGGGCGTTAAATATTGGACCTGATGATCCTGGAGATCTTTTCCTGACTAATCAATTCTATGGTTCTGTGGAAAAGCCCTCCCAGTGAGGGCAGTGCCAAAGGACTGATGCAAACTGGCTGCCACTGGAGGTGGAATTGGCACAGGGTGATGATGCTCATTCCTGCCTGGAACTGTGGGGATTTCCAGTGGGATAGGCAGCTCACAGGGCAGGTCTTTTGGGATGTGAGTTCTTCCTTAAAAAGCATAATGGATCTTGCCTGGGGTCTTTAGGATCCCCTGCCCCAAGTGCTGGCACATGGAGGGTTGTGGAGAAGGGAGGCTCTGACTCCAAACCCATCCTGGAAGGTGCTGAGCAGCTCAAGGGCTGGATCCTCATTTCCACTCCCACCTCTCCAAGCTGCAAATGCAGCTCCCAGAGCCCTTTAATGTTCAGAGCAGCTCAAGTGTAAATGAGAATCAGGCCCTCCAGTGCCATCTCTTTTCTTCCAAAGAGGAAAAATCTCCTTGACTACAGGGAGTGAAGTGGGTCAGGATGGTTTGGGGTTGACTTAAACCTCTTCAGTGCTGTGCTGGGTGATGGCTGCCCTTCACTTGAGAGCCAAAATGTTTAAGTTGCTTTTGTAGGCAAGGAGAGTTTGCAAATCCAGGAAGATGCTCTCCCCATCACACCAGCATTAGCAGAAGGGTTTTCCCACTTTCCCTGGGAGCAGAGGTCTCTGAGGAGGAGCAGAGGAGGGGGCAATGGTCAAGGACAAGGAAGTCTTGTGTCCTTCACTGCCAGAGGAGTGACTTTGCCCAGGCGTGCCTGGCACAGCGCGTTCTGCTGCACTGCTCTCCTGCATTTTGTGCTCCACTGCCCTGCAAGGGGACACAGCGTTTGGAGCATGGTGACATCAATCTGGGCACATGGCTGGAGCTCCTGCTGTCAGGGACGGAAAGGTTCTGCAGTGGAAAGGAAGATGGATCCATGCACAGAGGAAATACCTGGGGGTGGTGTTAATTAGTGCAAAAGGAGGGGGAGGGAGGCGATTTGGCTGGAGTACACAAAAAGATGTTCATCTGCCAGGGAGTGGGTAATGAGGCTGGACCAAGTTAATATCTGGGGCTGGAATGTGTTCAGATGAGGACGTGTCAATGCCTGGGAATGAGGATTTTGGAGATGCAGCTGTCAAGGCTATCCAGGATCTTCAGAAACCCTTGCTAAGGTCACTCCAACCCTACTGATGATGCTATTGAGGACATCCCCTTCCACAGAGAGTGCCAGCGATGTCCCTGCCCCATGTCCCTGGGTGACTCCAGCCCCCTGACCTGGAGCTGGGATACCAAGGCAACATGTACCCACCATCGCCGCTGCCAAGGCAGTCTGGATCCTCCATCCCCACTCCCATGCTCAGAGACATGGGACAGGGATGGGATGGGATGGGATGGGATGGGATGGGATGGGATGGGATGG